>JACCID010000305.1:0-121689 GCA_018906775.1 Sycophila sp. Sp_5 | reverse complement strand
GTAGAGGCTATCAAGGTTCATCAGGCAGACTAAGGAACAACCCTCGTGGTAGCACATGGGGTGGGCTCCACGATACACTAACATCACATCACTACAGACTTACACAGACACTGTAACCCTTCTTGGCGTAGCTGGGTCCTCCTGCCGTCTGTCTCGGGGGGCGAACTTTGGCGCGGATGTAGAGGGTACAGGGGTAAAACTAGGACAGACACGGCTAGGCCGCCGGGTAGGACAGGGGCCCGGCTATGGACTAGCCATCCAGGCTGGCTGCCCTATCAACCGGCGAATAATCTCCTCCGGTCTAGTGTTGCCGGGTGTCGCCCGGGCAGGGCCTCGCTGGGCCGGGGGGGGGGGGCACCTCCGAGGCCACTACAACGTTGCAGAGCGAGCCTGCTGCGAACTGGGCGGCGGAGGACTAAGGGCTCGCCAGGGGGTCACTTCTGTCACACACACCTACACTACTCTCACCCCAGGTAAAAAAATCAATCCAAATGTCGAACGAGAAAGAAAGCGAGTACACCGTGTCCACTCGCGACGAGCTCCCTAGCTCAAAAGGCAACCCCGAACGGGAGTCTGGGCTGGTACAGCCTACAGGCAATACCGTCGAGGGCAAGAAAGGTAAGGAAGTCAGAGAGGAGCAGATGGAGGTCTGTCCGTCCACTAGTGTAGACAAGGCTGACTCTCAACAGAGCCACAGCCAGTCTGCCGGACCAGTACAGGCCAACACTGCTCCTAAGAAAGGTAAGAGGAGGAAGCGCCTAACAGGGGCGCAACTCCTGAAAAGGCGAGCGAAGCGGGAGGCCGGAAAGGGTGACTCGGCGAGCACCTCAACTGGCCAGACCGCAACCACCGCTCCCAAAAGGACCAGGGGAGAGTTGTCCTCGGACAACTCGACTCCCCGAAAAATTAAAAAGGCGAGTTCGGAAGCTGGGCAGCGGGTTGCTCGGCCGGCCTACAGTCAGGTGGTGGCCAGCTAGATGAAACTCGCGGTCATACCTGACATGTACCCGGAAGAGCGGCTCAGCGTCGAGCAGGGCCTTCAGGTCGCCAGGGCGGTTGTTTCAGCCATCCTGGGCCACAGAGAGGGACCTGTTCGCCCATGCTTTACGGACAACTGGTTTTTGAGGGGTGCACAGGTATTCCACTGTGGCTCCTCGGAGACCAGTCGTTGGTTAAAGGAGCTGGTGCCAACAATGACACCATGGGAGGGTGCCAAGCTCAGAGTTGTGGAGCAAAGCGCCCTCCAAAAAATGGAAAAGGTAACATTCTACGTTCGGGGAGTTGAGACCCCGGGCGAGATGATAGAGCTACTGGGCTGGCAGAACACGACTCTGCCAGTCCAGGAGTGGAAGGTTTGCCAGTCGTGGAAAGTAAAAGACACGGCTGGCAATGAAACAGGAGAGATGGCGGTGCGCGTACTGATGGAGGAGGCGGGGGTCAGGGCCCTTAAGGAGCTGGCCTTCAGACCTTTCTGTGGAGTGGTGCGCGCACACGCCGTCCACCACGAAAAAAAGATTCAAGAAGGGGGGGACAAAGCGGAGGAGGCGGCCAGTGACCAGATAGCGCGGCCACTGCCTATTGTGCAACAGGAGGAGGCGGCTGGAGGCATGCCAGTGCGGTCACCGTGTGGGGACAACCCACAAGAGACGGCTGGCGAGCTGACAGCGCGGCCACCAACCGAGGTGCACAGGGTGGAGGCGGCTGGACGATCACTGGTGCGGCCACCTATGCTAAGTCTCCCACCTAAGTAGGGAAAAAAAAAAAAAAAAAAAAAAAAAAAAAAAAAAAAAAAAAAAAGTATGGCTGTAGCCAAAAAACGGATGAAAGGAACAAAGGAACGCGCCAACAATGCGCGGGCCAACATTTCTTTCACCCAAATCAACTTGCATCACAGCAAAAGCGCTTCGGCAATTTTAACGAAGAGCTTGGCTGAGATACAGACAGGCATCGCGTTGATCCAAGAACCATGGATTAACGCGAAAGGTACTGTGGCTGGACTGAGTGGCTGTGGCAAGGTGTTCTACGACAATAGCACTCGCACTAGAACCTGTGTGATCCTGAAAGGACTACAGGGCGAAGGACTACAGGGCGCAACCAAGGGTTGTCCACAAGGTGGCGTGCTCTCACCAACGCTGTGGTCCCTGGTGATAGACGAACTATTAAGGAGACTCAATGACAGGGGCATATACGCACAGGCCTATGCTGACGACGTACTTATCCTAGTCATGGGAGATACTGAAGCCACTATTTCAGGCCTTATGAGGTTTGCTTTTAGCATGGTGACCAAATGGTGCAGGGAAGTGGAGCTATCCGTTAACCCTAATAAAGCGGTCCTGGTGAATTTCACCACCAGGTACAAGGTAAAACCATTAGGACCAGTCAAGCTATTTGGGGAAGAGGTGCCACTAGCCAAGGAAGTAAAATACTTGGGAGTGACATTCGACTCCAAGCTAAACTGGAGCAGACATCTGCAGGCAAAGAGGGATGGCTTCTTAGCAAGCTTCTGGGCCTGCAGAAGAACATTTGGAGCAACCTGGGGTCTCAAGCCTTCAATGCTGAAATGGCTATATACGGCTGTTCTGAGACCTAGATTGACACATGGAGCAGTGGCCTGGTGGCCAAGATGTCGACTGAAAACAGGTGCGGCAACCTTGGATAGGATGCAAGCACTAATTATGAGAGGCATCACGGGGGTGATGAGGTCGACACCGTTAAAAGCACTTGAGATGGTGCTTGACCTCCCCCCATTGGAGCTGATGGTAAGAGCGGCTGCCCTTAAGGCCAAGATCAGGTCAACAAGGGCCATAGCCGAACATGAGGACACTGAACTGGTTCAGTCAGTGGACCTTAATAACAATCAGGAGGTTGACAGAACCCCCAGGGAATTCTTCTTTGATAGGAAGTTTAAACTGGGGATACAACCCAAACAAGAGGTCTATCCGCAGGAAACAGGAGCTAGTCTCTGGTTTACTGACGGGTCCAAAAATGAAAAAGGAACAGGAGCCGCAGCGTGGCTAAAGGGAACCAGCACAGAGCTGGTACTCTCCCTGGAAGACCATTCAACGGTATTTCAATCGGAGGTTAAAGCCATCAGGAGCTGCGTAGAGCACATGCTGGAGAAGGAATGGAGAGACCGCAAGGTCACCATACACTCGGACAGCAGAGCGGCACTACTAAGTGTTAGTAAGGTAGAGGTCACCTCGTTAGAAGTGAAAAGGTGCCGCAATGCTTTAGATAAACTTGCGGAAAGGTGTGACATAGAATTAAAGTGGGTCCCGGGACACTCGGTTGTTCTGGGCAATGAAAAGGCGGATAGACTCGCGAACAGAGGAGCGGCGGGAATTAGAGCAACCGATACCAAGGTTGCCATACCGCTTTGCCACCTAGAAAGGAAGATCTAGAAATGGGTGGAAAGGGAACAATGTAAAAGATGGCACGACAGCCAGGGGTGCAGACACATCAAAAGCATCATTGATGGGATGGTACCCCGAAGCTGGAAAGCAGAGCTGATCAAATTCGAAAGAAGAGAGATCAGGCTAGTGGTGAGTTGGCTCACGGGCCACTGTGACCTGGAGTATCACAAACACAGGATAGGTAAAACGAATAGGAAACTCTGTAGGCTCTGCGGTGAGTCAAATGAGACCCCCGCGCACCATTTGTGTGACTGCCCAAGACTCATGGGAGTTAGGCGGAGGGTGTATGGGGATTTCACACTAGAGCCCGGAGATGTTAGGAACTTTAGTGTACTGGGCCTTATAGCCCTAATAAAAAGGATCAAATCCAGCCTATAGGCGGGGGAAGGTAAGAGGATACCGGGCTTCCATCGTTTTTCGAGCCTGGGGGTATAGGGACATTCGAATTGGATGTCGATGTTTGGAATGATGATACTAGGAGGCAAAGCGCAATGGGCCTCTGGCCTACGCGCGAGTCGGCACGTCCCCGAGCAGGGGCAGCCGGTGCGTCTCCACTTTTGACCGACTATCGACTATCGACTTCACGCCGAGGAATTGTGCAAGTGATGTATTCGGATTGTGGAACCACATTTCAAGGCGCCACAACTCAACTCAACCAGCTCTTCACCAAGGCTTCTTCGGAACATCAGCTCATTTCTTCAACGCTCGCTGCTCAAGGAACATCCTGGAAGTTCATCCCTCCTGCTGCTCCACACATGGGTGGAAAGTGGGAGGCGCTGGTGAAATCAGTGAAATTTCACTTGCGACGCACAATTGGTGAGACTATTTTCTTGAGTCCAAGTATAGTCGCTGCAGTAATTAGGGGTCAGGCGGTCGGCGCACAAGGGTCAGGGTGCAATAAACCTGATAATAAAAATGTTTGAATAAAGCGTCCCGAACGTGACTAAACACGCACTTTCTCTTTTATATTTTATGATTTAATTGACGATTTTAAGCTGGTTTATCATAGGAAAGTTTTGGGGATTTGTTATTGAAAAATAAAGTATGAGTCCCTTTTTGATTACTGGGTAAGGGACGAGGAGATATTTACCTCGCGGGGCAACTTATTTACCGACGAAAGGAAAAGGAAAGAAGAAGAAAAAAAGGAATTGAGTGGACCTCACACCCCAAGCCTAAAACGGTTACTTATTGGAGTGCAACGAAAAAAAATTACCGAACTACCAAGTCTGTAATGAAAAGAAATGCTTGTTCTCTTCGGGTACTATTTCTGTTCTAGGTGCTGGTGTATTTGGTGTCAGGAAGTACGTTTTGCTGCGGAATGTTACGGGCAGTTCCATGTAACATTGTTCTTCATGTTTGGTTCTGACTTCGACGGGTACGCATTTAACTATATGTACGATCTCACCGGCCATAACTGCCATGTAACCGGGGCCTTTTATTATATTAAATGCGAACTCATCCGGACTTTGGGTTGCGATTGTCAAGCAATTTTTTATGGTTCGTTGCCCTATCGTACACTTCTGATACATTACGTCTCGCTAGAGCTGTTTCATTTGTGTTCGAATATGTTTTTCAACATATACGAACGTAGAATTTATGTAAGCAAAAATGTCTAAGTTTTCCACTCTTTCTTGTAAAGCGCTGGGGGAGGGTTTACCGTTTATTGATTCAAATATCACCAACTTAAGGTGTTCTGTTTTGATTATTTGGAATCCGCAAACGATTTCAAGCTATTTTGCGGTTAAGGCGAACATTATTTCACACGTCTCTGAGGTGTATATCGTTTGCGCGCCATGCAGTTCTTTGCTGACGACTTTGGAAGCGCAACCCTTGTACAGGTCACCATACCTGTCATATCTGCAGCTATCTTTGGGAATAGAATGCCAAAAGGAATATCCATCCTCAGAATCCATGCAGTTTTTGTGGACAAAGAACACATAGTCCAGATCGCAAATGGATCTGATCGTGATTTAGATTCGCTCACGTATGATACTGCGTGAGTGTTATCCGTAGGCTACCTTGCACGACTACAGACTATCAATTACCGCAGTGGTCAGAATAGACAGCGCCATTAAATTTAACTTCCGTGTCTAAAAAGCCTGCAACGGTCATGCTACATGACTGGGTAGCATTTACTTTAATACCCTGAATTGTTCGGGTACCTCCAAAATTTAAAATACCAGTCGTATGCATTTCGTTGCATGCTCTTTCGCTTATGTCATAGATGTATTCGCTTTCACTATGCCTTACAAGCGAGATGTGAGAGTGTACGCCACAGTAGTAAATTGTTCTGTCGATTTCAAGCTTACATTGTTTGACTAAGGTGCTAGCGAAATCATCTATTTGTAATAGTTGTATGTTTACATCGGTTATGCTTATTTCCTCTTTTGGAAAATCGCATTCACCCACGCTTAGGGTTAACAATGATGTTACATTTAGTAAACTATTCCCACAATCATAACCAATTAATGCATTTCCTGGAATAGCTAAGGTAAGTAAAATGAGAGTGAAATAGGAATTCATTTTTTTGTAATAGTTTTTTTTTGTGGTTTTCTTCTCTTCTTTTTCCTTGAATGGAATTCTGAAACAGAAAATGATGTTATTTACCATCTATATTGATGTGCGATATTCTTAATCGATTCGCATGAACGATCTTGCTAGAATTCCCAATTTGAATTTTTACATTGTTTCACGTCGTACCCTAATTTTTCCGATTTTAGCGCCACAATACTATTTTGAGAAATTCTCCCAAACTAGTACTTTTTATGCTTGTTGGTGAGGAATTGACCCAGAGGATAAGAACATCTCGGGGGATCACTTACCTACAGAATAGGAAGAATAAGACCCGCTCGGTCACCCTTCAATTCGGAGTTGACCCTCACTTTGTTTTTTTTTCTTTACTGTACTTGCCAGCACTGTCAATGTAAATGTGACAGGCACCCTAAATCGCTCTGGGAAATCCACTTTAACCGCCATAAAAAAAGTCGTAAAATCGCCGCTTCTTACTAAGCTAATACTAAGCAGACGCGAGTTAGTTTTTTTTGCTTCCTCCTTTCTAGAAAGTCGCCACCGCATACGTGCACCGCAGCCGGCCATGCACGCATTTATGTTGGAACAATATTTTATTTTTCTATTCTTATATTTAAACAAACTATCGTAATCCAATTAAAAGCAATCTAACCCTTTTACTTCAAAACTATGCCTATTTCTCGAATGAAAGAATTCGGATAATATTTCGATAAGTGAAAGATAAAATTCCATAACTAAATAAAAAAATTAATAATAAAACGAAAACTTTTCTTAATAAACTTTCCATAAAATTATGTTAAGATAAAATTAAATGTTATCTTTAAGATTTCGTACAATAAATAACAAACATTTTTCTTAGAAAAAAAACATTATTTAGTGAAATTTTAGTTTTAATAATAATTTAATATAAATTATGTAAATATAAAAAGAATAAATTGAGAGCATTAAATTACTTAAATTATCGTTTTGTTGTTTCTTTTTCCTAAACAAAAGCTATTTTATTGAAAATTATAGCTATCACTTCCTTCTTTTTTTGTATATCTATTTATTTACATAATAAACCTTAAAATAACGAAAGTTATAATTAAAAATTATTAATAATATTAGTTATTAAGAAACCAAATAATAATGTAAATTTACTGTAATGGGGAGGTTGTTCTCCCTCTTTCTGGGTACTCTCTCTCTCTGCCAAGGCCCACCCCCGCAGGCACCGCCTCTGTCCTATGCCTAAGCATTGGAAGGCTGATCCACTGACCCCAAGGAAAACCCCGAAATATTTTCCTCCAATTAGGGAAATTTCAGATTTTCGTCACCCTCTCCACTCTCTCAGACAATCAGCCAATTAGACAACATCTCCATAAGACGCTTGCTTTAGCTTTTTGTATAAAAAGCCCTGCAATTGCTCCAAAAATTAGTCCAGTTCAGCAGTTCTTTAATTCTTCGAACATCTCCAAGAGTTCTTTAAGTTCATCCACCTTCTTCGGAATCAACGCTCCTGCCGCTGCTGCCGACGCTGCTCGCTCCTGCCGACGTTGCACGCTCCTGCCGACGCTGCTTTCTCCTGCCGACGCTGCCGACGCTGCTCGCTCCTGCCGACGCTGCTCGCTCTTGCCGCCGCTGCCGCCGCTGCCGACGCTGCTCGCTCCTGCCGCCGCTGCCTACGCTGCTTGCTCCTGTCGCCGCTGCCCCTGCTGCTTGCTATGGTCTGAGAGAGAGAGAGAGAGAGAGAGAGAGAAAGAGAGAGAAACGTCCCCTTAGGAGAATTTCTTTGAATAAAAGTAAGCATTAATAAAAAAAATCTTAATTATCTTCTTTAGTTTTCTTTCCTTTATTTCTTGCTCTTCTCCTTCTAATAGACCTAAAAGAAAACAATTCAGGATTTTGGTGTGCCTTTTTAAAGGATAGTGCCTCCGAATTGTTTTTAGGTTTATTATTTACTAACAAACAAAAACGATGAAATTGGGGAAGTAAGACCCATTTTGCGAACTTGTCACTACGACGTAACAATTGATTTAAAAATTTTTTAAATTTTGTATGGACCAGAGTAATGATTACCAAATTTACCAGGTTTCTGTCCAGAATGGTCGGAAACAAAATGACCGATTAATATTCCTGTCATAAGATGTCTTTGATTTGCTTTTGGAGAATATTAGATTATCATAAACCATTCTTCGTATTCCTGTTAATCTGGGAAATAAATTAGTGATGTAACCTTGGTAAATAAGAAATAAATCACCTTCTCTTAAGGGATCACTTGAGGGTAAACGCGCTAATTTTCCGAAGACTACCTCATATGGTGTGTGTTTGGTGGATTCTTGAACGGATGTATTGTAATTTAAGATGGCTATTTCAATCCACTCATCCCAATCGGCATCCAAATTGATATATTGCTTTAAATATTCGCCAAGAGAATGATGAGTTCTCTCTAAAGAACCGTTGGATTGAGGGTGAAAAGCCGTGATTCTTAATTTTTTGTCATTAGGCTACTCACCCTTGTCATTAGGCTACTAAGAAAGTTAGATCCTTGGTCCTTGGACGTAGTAATTTCTGTTCCCTTTTGGGTGCTTTATTATCGTGAGTCTCCTTGCCTCTCACGTGATTGGATAAATATTTCCAACTATGATTATCGTAGATGCTCGAACTGCTCACCATTTACTTCTTGACACTGTCCTAATCGATGGTAAAAAGCACCAACAGCATTTCTGATGATTTCAGCGGGGATGAGAGCTGATTCATCAATGATCCTTTGCCGTAATTCATACAAATTTTGGGGTTTTGTTTTGTACACTCGATCTTTCAAATGCCCCCAATAGAAGTAATCAATAGGCGTCAAATCGGATAATCTATCTGGCCATTCAATAATGCCTCTTCGTCCTATCCATGATTAACAAATACCGCATCTAAGTAAGCGCAAACAGTTCGTGCATAATGAGCTGCTGCGCCATCCTGTTGATAACATGTGCCATTCAAGTTTTCTCCGGTTATTTCCATTATTGCAGAAACTATTTGATTACGGAGCATAGCTTCATAATTTTGGGCATTCAAGTTACCATCAATAAAAAATGGTCCTATAATTTTATCATTTAGTATTCTAACCCAGACATTTAATTTTTGTGGATATTGTGATTTAGCTTCTCGTGCCCAATAAGGATTATCAGCTGCACAATATCTACAATTATGCCTATTCAAACTTGCATCAAGTTGAAATGTAGCTTCATCTGAAAATACTATGTTAAATAGAAAGTTAGGATTTTGAACTATGCGAGCCTTATCATCTTCGTTCAGTTTGTGTATCAGTGTTACTTTGTAGGGATGGAAATTCGCTTCATGTAGTATGTTATGAACAGATGATGTACTAACTTCGTGCTCTTGAGCAGCTCTACGAGTGGATGTATGTGCATCTTCAGTGAATGTTAACAAAACATCTAATGACTTCTCTTCATTACTTGCTGACTTTGGTCTACCTGATCTAGGCAGGTCACTAATAGTGCCGGTATTTTCAAACCTTTTAACAGTTTTTTGAACTGTTACAAATGAAATTAGAGTCCTATTAGGCCTAAATGTAGCATTGAAAAGATCCCTTACAGCCCTATAAGATTGCTACACCGGACCCCAATCTCTCATCATGAGAACCGTTATTCTTTCTCTATCAGTGAGTTTGTCCATTGCACTTTTCTTTGCAAGAGATGCAAGCTGATCAGAATATGAAAATTCAAAAACCAGTAAAATATTTTTTCAGACTGTACACTACTGCTGCGGAAAATTATTTGAACGAATTCAATAGAAGAGCTTGAAATGGTAATAATCAATAAGTGTTTCTGGGTAACGCTATGGAAACTTCTCCTTTTTCAATTGCCGATATCAGATGAGGGGGACTTAAGAAACAAATTTTGACCTTGGATTGACCTTAAAGGATACAAACAAGGTTAAGTTTGAAGTCAGCGCTACTTGTGATTGAAGAAAACCGCTGAAGTAAGCTTTGATCTATTTCTTTCAATCGAGTTTTTCTGCGAGACCTCAAAATTGAATAACCTCCAAATGACCTTTAAGATGAATGGAAAATTATTGACCTCAATGGTTTTGAATGTAAAATTTCCCGCTCTTTCCATTCCTTATGTCAAAAATGGTGCTTCCCATTAAAAAAAATTGACCTGACCTTAAAAAAATCATCAAGGTCATCTTCAAGGTCAAATCTAAGGTCGCCGTTGAATTCCTTGTCGAAAATTACATCGAATATAACCTTGACATTTTTTACAAATAAATCACCTGAAAAGTTATTTGGGTATTTTCAGACTTTTTGGACACCCTGTATAAAAGTTTACCGGTACAAATGATTACTTTAAGGGGGCCAGCCTGGGTTAAATTGAAAAAATACACTTTTCAGTATAATAGCTATGAAGATTTTATGCATCACTTTTGAATCGTGCAACTTTTTACACTTTAAGTACTCATATAATTGAAGCTATTTATACACTATTAGTGCCCAAAAAGTGTTCTTTATCTCTACTATTGTAAAATTAAAATAATTATTGTAGACATTTAAGTGCAAAATATTATTTTTAAGCCTAACATTTTGCACTTAAATGTTTACATTTTTTTTTTTTTTTTTTATCAAAGCCAACCAACTTGATCAAAGATTTCGATGATATTAGGAAGTGGATACTCATCGAAAACTGTAACTTCATTTAATGGACAAAAGTCTAGAACCATTCTCCATCTGGGTCTACCCTGTGAGACTGGTTTTTTCTTCACGCACCAAACAGGAGTATTATATGGGGAGGAGAATTCTTTTATAATACCCTGTTCTAATAATTCTGCTACTTGTTTATTGATTTCATCTATAAGGGCGTGCGGGAATTTATATTGTTTAGAATTAATTGGATTATCAGTGGTGGTAGAAATTTAGTGTGTCATAGCATTTGTTCCAGGTAGATCATCACCTTCAAGATAAAAAATGTCGCGGTACTTTTGAGTAAGATTATTAATATGATTTTTTTCGATTTCATCTAAGTGATCCGTACTGATTATATTTTCTATTTTTAAACTGTTTGTATTCAAGATTGGACTAGTAGGGCCATGTACAGATAAAAATTGAAATTTGTATTATAATTGAAATCTTCAGTATCTATATTTAAATCGGAATTAATGTCTTTTTCAAAGTCGTCCGAAACTACATGGAAAATGCTACAACCTCCAAAAATAGGAAGTTGAAGGGAACCTAAGGTTGCTATAGATTTGGAGCCTATAACTCTATGGTGAAGAATATCATCGGTATTCTGATATTCGCAGCCTGTATCTACTAAAAAGGTTTGTATTTCTTGAGTAATTCCGCTTACTCCGAAAAGAAAAGGTAAAGCCTTGTTTGAAGTGAAATTAAAAAGATTTTTTTTTTATACATTCACTGCAGTTAGCACGAGGCTTATAGTAGCAGGTCTTGCACGGTGTTCTGAAGAATCTCGCAAATAACTCCTTCTTTTTCATCAAGGGAAGAGATAATCGGTCCTTCCTCGATGCAGTCCTAGGTTCGTCTGGTTCGACGTCCAAACCTAGCGACCTTAGTCGCTCCAATAAGGCAGGACAATCTGGCGAATGGTCTGGCCTCGGAGTTAAATTTTCTTTATTCTTTTCTAAGGCTTTTCTTCACCTATATTATTCTATGGAGAGAAATTCTTTTCCCGCCTTTTTTAAGTATTCATTAAACTGTTCCCTCTGCCTTTTACGTTGCCTAGGGTTAGGCTTTGTCCGCGGTGTCTGTTCTGGGTTTTTTTTGCTCTGTTCCACTTTAAAAATTATACAAAATCGTCAGCATACTGTATGATTAGAACTTATATATTTAGAGACAAAATATTTGCAGAAATTAGCGTAAGGCTTTGGCCAGATGGAATTTTCTTCTTTTTTTTTACAAAAATTTATTTTGTAAGAAACTCGTGATTTCACGCATAGAAAAAGATGTTTTTTTTATTATTATTTATATTTTTAAAAATTTACTTAAAATAACCTTTTAAAGAATCTCAGAAAAAAATTGTTTTTTAATAGTTTTATTTTCTTATTAATAATTTGTTTTTCTAAATAATTTATTTTTTGTTTATCTTTATATATTTTTTCTTCTTAAAACCAAGAAAGTTTTTCGTGTATTAACCAAAATCAAACTACAAATCAAAGGTCGAATGCACAATGGCGAAGTGACTTAATTGTAGTCGAACACAAAAACCAGCGGTAACTTAGTCTGGATAGATTTGATATTCGTGTATTAACCAATATTGGACTATCAGTCAGAGGTCGGATGCACAGCGGCGGAGTGACTTGACTGTAGTATGACACAGAGACCAGAGGTGAACTAAACTTAGTCTCGATTTATTTATTTATTTTTTTAAGAATTCTTTGAAATTATTTATGTAAAAGCCAAAATTTTATTTTTATAAATTTAATAGAATTTTTTTTATAAACTTATTGTTTATATTTTATTTTTTTTAAAGTAACTTGAATCTTTCGAGATTGTTTAAATGAAAGGATATGTAAATATTTTCTCTCTCCATCGATAAAAAATAAAAATAAGTAAAATGAAAAACAGAAAAGAGATTCGGAAAGGGAAACAATCCATCTCGAACGATCCCCCAAAAATATAACATCCAAGTTAATGGCACGTCGAGAGAGTGATGGGAAGACGTATTTATTCTATTTTATTTGTTTTTTATAAACATTTTAACAATAACGTCCTAAATTTAAGGCCTAAGTGCCCAGTAGAGCCATTATTGATATTTGTTTACAGAGTTTAATTTATAAGATTAACAGTAAATTGTTAAACGAATGAGAATTAGTTATTGTGATGAAAATAACAACAAAGCCCTGAGTGTAAGGCCGAGGCGTCTAACAGAGCCTTTGTTATTATTTCATTGCTTATCTTGGGTTTTTCTTATAATTAGCATTATTTTTATAGATATAAGTAATTTAAGTTGTTATCCATAAATGATAATATACAAAAGTAATTATTTTAATGTAAAAAGCGTTAAGTGTTGTTTTGGTTTGAATGTTTATTATTGTGGGTATAGTTTATCTTAAATATTAATTTCTGTATACTGAGATATATAGGGTGATTCATTTTAATTGCCCCAGGCAAATATCTCGAAAAGTACGGGAGATGGAAAAAAACGTTAAATGTAAAAGTTGTAGGGTTCAGAGGGGGAAATCCAATGGTGACCTTGACCATGACCTTGGGGTCAAGTTTCAAGGTCATTTCAAAGTCAAAGTAGTTTTTTTAAATAGGAACACCAACTTTTGACCTCGGAATTTAAAAGAGTGGAAAATTTTACATTCAAACGTGATTTTATGTCATGGGGTCCAGTTGACCTCTGCAGTCGCATCAAGGTCAAATCAAGCTGTCTACACAATTGGTAGGCCAATATCTTGAATAAAGCAAGATTGAGAAAAACTTTAAATACCAATTTCTCCCTCTGAACCCTACAACTTTTACATTTAACGTTTTTTTCCATCTCTCGTACTTTTTGAGATATTTGCCTGGGGCAATTAAAATGAATCACCCTGTATAATATTAATATTAATAACTACAGGGTTTCCCATTTTAAAGAAAACACCCAGAAATTTTTGCCGGTTCGCGTTGTACAAAAAAATTGTTCAGACAAAAGTTATTTGGAACAATGCGGGCGATCTTTTTATAAAATCGGTTTTGATACGTGCAGTAGTTGAAAAACTACTGTACAATAGACTGATTGACTTCTTTGACAAGAATAATCTCCTGTCAAAAATCAATATGGGTTCAGGAAAAAATTAGGCACTTCTCATGCTCTTAACCATTTAACAAACAAATCTATAATAACTTGGACAAAAGTAACCCCACTGCACTAGCGTTTCTAGACCTCGCTAAAGCCTTCGACACGGTTGACCACAAAATATTATTAACCAAATTATATTCATACGGAATTAGAGGAAAAGCCTATAACTTAATTAGGAAATACCTCGCAAATAGAAAGCAAAGTAGGATGGATGGATGGATGGATGGATGGATGAATGCATGAATGAAGGAATCCATTAGTAATCAACAAGGTAAACATTTTTGTCGTTATTCATTTTACATACAGCTAATGCACAGTCTTTATCATCTACACATGGAAGATTGATATTACTTAAGGAATAACAAATAGACGAATAATATTTGTTACCTTCTACTTTATTCATGTTAGGATAGTAAAAATTTGGTTTGTATTGTTCGTACAATTTATAAGCATTTATCGGATTATGAAAAACACGCATATGCAAATAATTCACACATTGCTTTTGGAAACGTATAAGCTGATAATTTTTTTAAACATTTATCCTATTCTTCATCCGTACTTATCAAATTTTTTGCTTTTGCAGTTTCTAAAAATACAAGTTAAATATATTTTGATATGTATTTCACGCTGCTGTATAATAATAAGATACATTATTACTAAAACTGGTTTGCTAATATTCCATTTTATTTTTTATTAAATATGTAGTTATTTGGCATTCGTGTATAAACATACAATTGTATGAACCATACGATCAAAGTAGTTTCATTAGTTTTATTTACAACTTCATTTTCACTTCCTTCATTAAAATATACGTACGGCTCTTTTTTATTATGTACAGCTAATCTATAGATAGTATGCGACAGTTCATTCATTTCCTATTTATTTAAACGATACATTGTTTCTTGAGCGCTCAAGTACCGCGTACCTTCATAATGTTTTATTTCGTCATAATCTAATACATCTGAATTTGCTTTTGGTTCATCTGTTAATTCAGTGCTTGTATTATTATTTGTTGTATTTAACCTATTGCCGCATACATTTTTTTGTTCAAGTATATTTTGATCAAATTTGATATAGAGGAGTTTTTGGGGTCGCTGATTTCGAATCTGAAGTTAGTTTTGCAAAATTCAAAATGGCGGATCCATCTCAGATGTAAAATTAGCGACCCGAAAAACCCACATGTACCGAATTTGACTTAGTTCGGATGATATGCGCTGTTTATAATGCCTATTCCGAAAAAAGCTATTTTTTAATAATATTCAATTTTTTATTAACAAATTATTAAAAAATCAAGTTAAATTGCATCCTTGTATATATTCCTCAACCCTGTAGTAACGTGAAAATGCATAAATCCCCGTAAAAAATGTTTTTTATAGTCTAATATAATACTAAAATTAAATTTAGATTGCCTCGTGCGCTAATAGATGAAATAGAGAGACAATTACAAGAATTAATCGATAATAATATATTACGTTTCACCTACCTTCTTAGTTGTAAAAACTCCCGACAGTAACGGAAATAAACGTTATCGTATACTAGCTGATTTTAGACAATTAAACGATAAAACTATAAAAGATCAGTATCCCATGCCGAAAATAATGGATATAATTGATAAAATTGGCAACTCAAAATATTTCTCAGTTTTCGATTTAGCAACTGATTGTCATGAGACGGCTTTTTCTTCACCTTTTGGACTTTTTTAGTTTGTTACAATGCCTATGGATTCTAGGAATAGCCCGGTGACTTTTCAAAGGGGAGTTAATATAGCTTTTAAGAGAAATTTATATTTTTAGCATTTACTTTTATATAAGAAGCTTTTATTTTTATATATGTAGACGATGCCTTAATTTTTGCAAGAAAAAGAGAAGAACATAATGATAAATGACGAAAATTTTTACAAATATTGCGCGAAGCTAATCTTAACTTACAATCGGAAATGTGGATTTTTAAAGACCGTAGTTACTTAATTGGGCCATGTGTTAAACCAAGAAGGGGTAAAACCTGATCCTAACAAACTAAAAGCAGTTCGAGAATTTTCTAAACCGAAAATGTTAATATTATTTGTCTATTTTTGGGATTATTATAGCAGATTTATTCATAATTTTTCTGTAATTGCAAAAACTTTAAATAATTTGCTAAAGAATGCCACACCCTTTATATGGAATAAACTTACACAAAATGCATTTACAATATTGATAGATAAATTTGCAGTCAACCTTTTTTGAAAATTATTTATTTTCAAAACCATTTATTGTAACCTGCGATGCAAGTGGATCTGCAATCGCAGAAATACTTTCTCAAAGAAACTAGGAAAATGTCGCCCTATTTCCTATGTCTCATGAGTATTAAGCCAAAATAAACAAAAATTTGGTACCTATTCAAGAGCCCCTGCAATTGTTTATTCTGTTACGCAATTCAGATCTTACATACTAGTCCGAAAATTTACCATAGTAACTGACCATATAAGCCTTCGGTTTGGTTTAAAAATTCTACTGATCCCTCATCACAAGTGAGTAGATGACGTTTTAAATTAGATGCTTAGCGTTAAGATATTGTTTATAAAAGTGGTAAAACAAATGTAGCTAACAATTGCACGCCGATTTCGCAGAAACTCGGCGGGTTCTTGTCAGAGTTCGTGGAATCCCGATGTCGCGAACTCGAAAACAAAAGCAAAAGCGCACCTGGCTTCGCCCTTGTTTGCCCAAGGTCCGCGGTCCACCGACCATCGACCACCGCCGGCCTTAATCGCCGACACCGATTGCCACATCCACGGCGTCCCAAACCAACTCCCGGGAAGCAACCTGTCGGGGAGCACCTGGAGTGGCCGCGCTGATATTGGTGCGTAGCAGGATCGAGGCCTCGGACGGTAGCAGCCAACAACGCTTCCTAAAGCTCCCCAGAGGAAGCGAGCCAAATCCACAGTCGCGTGATTCAGCTTTATATATATCAAGCGCACGAATGCGTAATTTTGTCTCCGTTCTCAGCATATCCGCAACGAACGATCTCGTCTGGCAATAACGCGCTTTCTTGTATATTTGCGTGGTGAATCAAGCCAAATTTATAGCGACACAATATTAATGTTAAGTAATAAAGCAAGAAATATTTAGTGATAATTGGAGTAAATACATTTGGAGTCTATTTCCTGCTCCAAAATTAAAGCGGAACAAGAGGCGGCTACATATTCGCAATGCTAGCCCTTCAGCTGCTCGGCATTTAAATAGATGTTCAAGTAAAGCTGCAGAGGCTTTGCATTGTGAATATGTAGTAGCTTCGCAGTCGGAGCCTGTGGTCGAACTTTAGATCTTAGATGTCAATAAGAAGACGCTTGCTGTGCCCCCAAGAGATTTTCAGAATCCCTTGGAGCCCGTCCATATCAGGCAGCCTACGCGACCGACCCTTTTTGTCCCACCGCAGCATCCTCCTCTAGCCGAGGTGTCCTTATTGAATACAAGGAAAACTGTCAAAGTAACGTCGCTTGAAGAAGTTTCAAAAAAGATTTCTGTGGTCGAAAGACCACAGAACAGACAAGTACGAATACTGGAAAATATTCGCCTTTGTATTAAATTAAAGAGCCAAAGCAAAAGTAGAAGGCGCTCCATGCAGCAGCTACGATGCCGTAAGCGGTAATCGGTCCTTTTCAGGACTACAAACTGCCCTTTTCAGGGCCAACCATTAATTTCAACGTTTGGGATAATTATTCAATATTTTAATAATAATAAAAATAAACTAAATTAATATAAAAATTGTAATAAAAAAATTAACTAGCATCTTAAATATATTTCCAATGTCATCGATGAAGAAACTTTGAAAGTTTGAGAAATTGGTTCATCGGAACCCATAGAAATAAAAATTAGAAAAAATTATATCCTTGAAACTTATGAAGATAGAGAGCTGAATTTTTTTCTCATGATACTATTCATTTATTAGTATCAGAAAAAAATACACTAACTTTTTTTTAACCTCTTAAAAAAAAGCTGCAGGTCGCGATAGCTCTCATTACGAGTACGCTTCACATGCTTCGAGAGCCACGACAAGGAGGTGCACTAGCTCCTCGAGAAGAAGAGGTAGCAGTCAGCTGGGACGAGGTTCAGGGCGCCTTTGAGAATCGCATCAAGACCTACGTTATCACCAACCGTAAGTATCTGGACATGGGAAAATTCTTCGTTCACGCTAAACATGAGTTTACTGCAAATTCCGCGACTGCTGAAGGAGAATACATCTTTAAAAGTGAATGCTGTGCTGGCAGCTGAGTTCATCGTCGTAAAAGATGGTGAAATAACGCAGGACATCAAACATTTTAATACGAAAACAGTTCTAATTTATTCGACTACGGTATTGAACGAGTGGTTCGTCAAAAACATACAGCAACCAATCGATTCAAACATTGAAGAATTTCAAGAAGAACAGTCCGGATGGTCCTTGCGTACAATTCTCAACTTGGTCATTAACACCAATAAGTTTAGTCCTATGCGAGGTAGTTCCTACATCGATCTACCTAATTATATCAAGAAAAAGAAAGCCTGCGTAAACGTCGTTCACGATGATGATCAATGTTTCAAATGGGCTGTTTTGTCAGTTCTACATCCCGTCACTCAACATGCATATCAAATATCTGCCTACGAGTGATATAAAGATGAATTAAATTTTCAAGGTAATAACTTCTTGCACTATCTTATTTCTCTTTCTAACTATAATTATTATTTTAAAAAGGAATCGAGTTCCCTCTTGATCCACGGCATATTATCAAGTTTGAGCAGCTGAATGATGTATCCATCAATCTGAATTTCCTGAAGAAGAAGGTACGTTCAACGTTTTTCCTCGACATCTGACTACCGCAAAGCGTGATAAACACGTAAACTTGCTACTGATAGAAAACGACTATATCGATAAGGATGAGGATGAGGATAAGGAGAAATAAGACGATTATGACTTTGTACGCAAAAGTTACTACGTATGGATAAAAAATTTATCTAGGTTGGTGAGCAAACAATTATCAGCTCATAGCCATACCAAACATATTTGTGATAGATGCTTGCACTACTTCATAAATGTTGAAAAATTATCTGAACACATCATCAATTGTGCTAACGTAAATAAGTTTAAGGTTACTCTACCCAGCAAGAAGATCTGTACATTGCAGTTTAAAAATTTCACATATCGAAATCGAGTTCCGTTTGCAATATACGCTTATTTTGAATCACTCCTGCAACCGATTGAAGATGATACAGAACGTACCTATCAGAAACATGAAGCATACAGCGTGGGATACTACGTCAAATGCAGTTTTGCTGATAATTTCTCTGAGTACAAGATCTAACGACAAGAGAACAAGACAACAGTGGCTCCAGCCACCTGGTTCGTTCAAAATCTACAGTCTTGCTCTGAAGCTTTAGGAAATGTATAAAAATCCCCAACCGATGAGAAATTTGACTATAGAAGAGCTTATTGATTTTGGTAGAGCTAAAGAGTGTTATATTTGCAAGCAACCGTTTACCGAGAAAGAGAAAAAGATCAAAGATCATTGTCATTTCACTGGAGAATAAGTATTAAAATCAGTTACTACTTTTTTAATTAAAACAATTTTCAAAGAAAATTAATTTTGTTTTTCTTTTAGATATAGAATATCTGCGCATAATTCATGTAACCTCAATTTTCAAGACTCTCGAACGGTGCCGGGTGCGATACTCATATTTTCATCAGAAGGATCGCGACATGCTTCGAAGGACGAGTGAAACTTCTTCCTCAAACTAAGGAAAAGTACATCTCCTTCACAAAGTTCGTCGAAGGCACAGTCATCAACCTGCGCTTCATCGACTCGTTCAAGTTTATGGCTTCATCGCTGGACAAATTGTCGTCATATTTGGAGCGACTGGACATTGTCAAATGAGTTTTCAAGGATGATGGCTTTTCTTCCGAGCAGATTGAGCTATTAAAAAAAAGGTGTTTTCCCTACGACTACATCTCCACTCTCGATAAGCTTCATGAAATGCGACTTCCAACCATAAAAGACTTCTACAGCAGTTTGTATGAGACAGATATCAACGAGAGCGAGTATCGGCACGCTAAAAGAGTTTGGAATGCCTTCAACATACAAACGCTCGGGCAATACTCTGATTTATATCTCAAGTCTGATATCCTGTTATTGACTGAAGTCTTTGAGAATTTCAGAAATCATTGTATGCATACGTATGGTTTAGATCCAGCTCACTACTACACAACGCCAGGTTTAACTTGGGATGCTATGCTCAAGTATACAAACGTGCAGCTGGAGCTGCCGACGGACATTGATATGTTAATGTTCATCGAGCGAGGAATTCGTGGAGGTATCAGTCAATGATACCTGATGAGGAAGAAAAGTATCTTGTGTAATATGACGTAAATAATCTCTACGGCTGGGCGATGACCGAGCCTCTTTGGAAATACCAAACTTTGTTTCCATCCCCGATGACAGTGACGATGGCTACATATTGGAAGTGGATTTGGACTCACCGTTTTGCGCAGAGCATATGACGCTACATAACTCTAAGCAGAAAAAGCTGATGACTACTCTGCACAACAAAGATCGTTACGTATTGCACTACTGTGCATTGAAGCAAGCACTTGCACATGGAATGCGCTTAAAGAAGGTTCATCGAGCTCTACAGTTTTCTCAATTTCCTTTGTTGAAGAGCTACATTGATTTGAACAGTTTGAAGCGTAATGAAGCTAAGAGCGATTTCGAGAAGATGTTGTTTAAACTCTTTAACAACGCCGTCTACGGGAAAACTATGGAAAACGAACGCAAGCGCGTTGATGTCAAGCTAGTAAACAAGTGGACTGGACTCTACGGTGCAGAGGGCCTCATCGCCAGGTACGATTTTCACAGTTATTCAATCTTTGACGAAAACCTGCTGGCTTCCAGTTGCTTCGAACAAAGGTCTGCATAAAGAAACCGATATACATTGGTCTTACAGTATTGGACTTGTCCAAGACTTTGGTATATCGGTTTCACTACGACTACATGTTGAAGCAAGTTGGACGAGGTAAGCAACGTCAACATGTATGAGGTGATGCGGCGTGACCTCCACGAGTTCGACACGTCAGATTATCCTGAACCCAATGTCTACGAAATTCCTCGCGCTAACAAAAAGATTGTTGGCTTGATAAAGGACGAGTGTAATGAAAACGTCATGCTGTAGTTTGTCGTACTAAGAAGCAAAATGTATAGTGTTCGAATTCAGAACCAATGTTTGATTAAGAAGGCTAAAGGAGTAAAGACGTCAGTTGTAAAGGATACTATCACCTTCGACGATTACATCAAGTGGCTTCGAAATAATCAAATCGTTATGCGAGAGCAGCGCAACATACAATGCCATCTCCACCAGCTCTTCACAGAAAAGGAAAATAAAATCGCTCTAAGTGCACGACGACAAGCGCCATCAACTGGAGAGACAGACGGATACTCTGCCTTAGAGCCATTACTCAATCATCGAGGAGGAGGAGTTAAGCCGTGAAGAAGCGGTAGCCAACCCCGACGTTACCGCAGTCAAGCCGCCGATTTCCAGCCGTCTATATAACAAGGTGCAAGAGGAGTCAGAGCTCAATCTCTTCAACACGTCCGAAGACGACCACGAGCTCTTGCTGGAAGCACTGTAGACAGTCGAGGCGGTGTACGAGCCACCGAATAAAAGATCCCGCAGTTAAAGAGGACGTTTCATAAATTAAGGTAATTTTCTAAATTAACCCGTTAAGGCGCAAACGGACGTTTTTTTTGCGAAAAACATGATGTTGCAGAATCAAAAAGAAATCGAGGCATACTTTTTCTGAAATAGAATTTTATCCTCTTTCAGAATCTGGCTGAATTTTTTTCATCAAATGTGACCCTGCATTGTTATCAACAATTTATTGTCAAAAAACATGAAATTTTTGAGTGAACATTTTTTTCGAGCCATTGAAACACATCGAAATCGAATCTCCAAAACCTTGGGAAAGCAATTTCTTGCGTCCATGGACCTCAAACTATAAGAGGCATATGCTGATTTTAACCCTATTGCTGATGGCGCTGTATGACACAGCTTCATGAGATTTTTGAATAATAAACTTTTGCCATTTTTCAATAATGATGACAAAAGTTTGAAATATGGCTTAGAAACGCTCATTCGGGGTTTTCGGGGTCGCTGATCACGAATCTGGCATTATTATTGCAAAATAAATTTGTTTAATCAATTTGTTTAAACAAATAATGTCTTAATTTGATAATTTTTTCCAAACAAGCGCAGATTTGTCATCGACGGGAAAAATTTTAATGAAAACATCATTTTTTTAACATGATATTGCAACAATATCATATGTTATACTTATAAAATCCCCGAATCAGCGTTCAGGGGAGGTTGTACCATCCTACATTACCGACCGCGATACGAATCGCTGTTTCCAACTTTTCTCTGTCATTTAGTAGTGAAATAATGCACAAATTAAATTCCACTCAAAAAATTCATTGAAGAAGAGGGCTCAAATAAGATAATTGTAATACGGAGTCAACAATCGTCGATACCTTACTAGCAAATGAGCAATGACGCTGCGATCGTTCAACTCAACATCGTTTTATGCCAAATTAAAAAATTTATTAATTTTATAATTTTTGACTCCATATTACAATTATCTTATTTGAGCCCTCTTCTTCAATGAATTTTTTGAGTGGAATTTAATTTGTGCATTATTTCACTACTAAATGACAGAGAAAAGTTGGAAACAGCGATTCGTATCGCGGTCGGTAATGTAGGATGGTACGACCTCCCCTTAAAGGGTTAATACTATTAATCTTGTTTACATTTGTTTGAACTTTTTTCAACGTTTTTAAACTTGTTTAAACTTTTGTTTTAAACTTGTTTGAACTCATTTTAACTTGTTTAGACTTGTTTAAACTTTTGAACTAGGTTGAATTTGTTTAAACTTTTATATATATTTTATTTTTTTCTTTACAGAAACATGAATATGGAGCAGCTGAACGCCATTGGCAGGGGAAAATATCTCCGTAGAAGGAGACTCCAAGACCTCGACTTTCTGCAGTTCCTCTTTGTTCGCGATTTACATATTCGAATCGCGCGCCATCGTGATTATCGACCGCGCTCATGCGCGCGTCGCTACTCTGTCGAATCAACTGGCGCTGCATACACGCTCGCGCATGCTCAGGTAAATTAGCGCCAAAAGATAGCGTTGGAAGTTCATACCTCCTGCTGCTCCACACATGGGTGGAAAGTGGGAGGCGCTGGTGAAATCAGTCAAATTTCACTTGTGACGCACAATTGGTGAGACTCTATTGACGTATGAGGAACTTACAACTCTTCTTACTCAAATAGAAGCTGTGCTCAACTAAAGAACTCTGGAGCCACTCAGCGATGATCCTTCAGATGTCTCAGCGCTCACTCCAGGACCTTTTCTTATTGGCTCAGCTCTTAACTGTGTTCCAGAACCTTCACTCTTAGATCTCAACCCTGCTCGACTATCAAGATGGCAACTCATCCAACAACGGTTACAGACATTTTAGAAACTTTGGTCAGCTCATTACTTGCAACAACAGCAGGCAATCTCGAAGTGGCATCACCCTTCTCACACTATTCAAGTTGGCTCAATGGCACTGCTCACAAATGAGAGATCACCTCCAGCTAAGTGGCCTCTTGTTCGAGTTATGCAACTCCATCCTGGACAGGATGGACTCACCAGGGTGGTGACTCTTAAGACTGCTACTTCTACAATAACTCGTCCAATGGCAAAACTCGCTCCTTTGCCAGTATTTGATGATACTCAACAGTAGTTGGCTTTACGACCCAGCTACGCTCATTACTCTTCAAGTGGACTTACAGCTCATTTGGCTCATCATCTACTCAACTGAAAGTGGCTTACGACCCAATTTCTCACTCACTTAACTTTACATGCAGGAGCATTTACGACCCTACTGCATCACTCAACTACCAACTCAAGACTTACACTTATAAAGCTGGATGGATTTACGACCCAGTTAGCTGCGATTCTACTGATCATCGCTCTTGTTTATAATCATCAAAGGCGTTGATGATGCGGGCGGAATGTTCGCGATTTACATATTCGAATCGCGCGGTATCGTGATTGCCGACCGCGCTCATGCGCGCGTCGCTACTCTGTCGAGTCGACTGGCGCTGCATGCACGCTCACGTATGCTCAGGTGAATTAGCGCCAAAAGATAGCGTTGTGGCGCTGGCGCTCTCGCTATCTCTCTCTCTCAAACAACTCGTACAAGGAAAAGGACAATTGGATTTTTCTCTTGACTTTTTGTTCGTTTTTTTTCGACCTGCTCATCCCCTGCTTTCACTCATCACCTGCTTATCACCGCAAGGCTCAACTGCTCTACTCACCTGCTTAATTCCAGCTCAATTCTACACTTCTGTAGTTCTACAATCTTTGCTCAAGTAAATCAAGTAATTTGACTGTTGGAAGGTATGAAGTCGCTGATTTCATCAATAAAGCTCTTTTTAAACTCCGCTCTGTTTATAAAAAATCCCCGCCCTCTGTAACTACCATCATCCTACATTTAACAGCGCAAATTTCTCAAACACTCTTCATAGAAACCGCCAGCGATGGGTTGATCTTTGTAGTCCTTCAAGAGATATGTCACAGGATTGCTATTTTGAATTTGCCTCACAGTAAGTATCTCGGTTGACCAGTTTGGAGTGTAACCGTTCTTGAATGATTGTTTTAATTTACTAATTCGAACTCTATCATTGATTTTGAGTTTTGCTTTTTTTGTTTCAGCTACTGGTTTAAATCGTTGTAATATCTCAACTTCGTTTTCAGGGGTTACGTCTTTCGGCTTCACGCCTATGGTTCGATGCTTTCTGTCGTTGTATTCAGCAATCAATTTAGGTAAAATATCGATCAACTTCGCCGTATAACCTCATTCGAATTAATTTGGCGCGTTCTGCTTCTAAGTTTTCGGGTAGTATAGTTTTTGCTTCCTTACAACCGTCTAAAAACAGTGATAAAGGCACTTCTTGGAAAAATTCGGCTACTTAAGTCACGATCATCCGGATGTGACTAATCTTGTGATTTTGCGCTAATGTGTGATCTGCTCTTAGGGCTTATTCTCCTAGGCGCAGTGTCGGTGTACATTGTTTTTCTTTTTCACGTCTTGAATATTAATTAGAATTCGGATATAAATTATTTTTATGGGCTGAAACTTGAAAAATTAATAAAATTAAGCTAATAATAAGTAATAAATAATTATTAACAATAAAAAAATTTAAAAAAAAAACTAAAGGGTTAGTAAGGTAGGAAGAGACAAAAAAAGGGGGTGAGGGGAGGGGATGAGAAGGATGTAAAGCGCCACCTGTTTCTAAGCCACCAAAATTCCTGGAAAAGTGGCCTAGAATCGTCCTAGCCTATCTACTAAGGAGAACAACGAGGAAGCTTTCAATAAATATATTAACAGTCATTGATTGTCGAGAACAACTTACCATGCGCAATTTTATCTCAGCTGATGGAACCCCATGCGACGCTGGAGCAAAATTATTACAAGGAAAGAATTGCCAACATTTACAAATATTGACCAAGGAGAAGTTAAAATTATATCTAAAAACAATAATCGACATTTTGCATTAGTAATTAGAGGAAAAGAAGCAAAATCAACGCATGATGTACTTCAAGGTATTATATTATGAATGAAAACATTAAGAGAAATAACTGGGAAAGAAAATATTAAATCTATCAGTATTACACTAAGTGAATTTATCGAAAATATTTCATGGAAAGAAATCATAAAATGTATTAAACAAATAATGAAAGAAGTACCTTTAAAAATAATATTATGCTATGGGTATGTAAACTATGTCGTAGAAAAAGATAGAACGAGAATATGAGAAGAAGGGACATAATGGAGTAACAAAAAGATATAAGAGGCTTAAGTACAATGACTTTTGGGAAAATGTAAAGAAAGATGTTTGAAATAATATATTTGAAGATGTTTAAAATACTAAATGAGAAAGTTAGTGTGAGTAAAAACAAAACAGAAAATGGTAATTTCTGATACACCAATAGCACCTATGGATAAAGTAAGTTTTGATATAGTCGGTCTTTTCTTATATCTAAAAATGGGAATGATAATATTATAATTATACAATGCAATTTTTTAAAGTATAGCATGGCAATTCCAATTAAAAACGCAACGGCAGAAGCTGTAGCTGATACTTTCATAACAAGATTTATTTGTATTTTTGGATAAACTGTTACGATTATAACTGATCAAGGGTCAAATTTCATGAGTAGCCTTATGCAGACAGCGGCAAAAAATTTAAAAGTGCACAAGTAAAAACTACTGCCTAACCCTCAGCCAAATGGATCCCTAGAACGATCGCATCATTCATTAAGCGAACATATAAAAATATTTTTTGATAAAAATAATGAATGGAGCGCATACATCAAATTAGTAATATTAACCCATTAGTGCCGACGCAGATATTTTTGGACAAAATTACCATTAGAAACACTTTTTGATCTCGTTTTTTTTTAAATCCGCCCGGAAATATTGAATGTCCATAAATGTCCGTGTCGGCACTAATGGGTTGAGTTATAATACTTTGCAACACGAAGGACATCGTTTTACCCCATATGAATTAATTTTTGGAAAAATTGCAAGATTACCGTCATATGAAATAGCATATGAAAATCGATTACGCTGTTACTCATTTCCAAGAACCATAATAATAGGAAACCAATGAATTATAAAAATACTTCGCAGATTATGCTAGTCTTTTAAAAATAAATTTTTACTTTATTTATTTAAATCTTGCTATTGAATTTATTTTTTTTTTAAAGCGATAATTTTTGAATGGAAACTATTGTCACTATTATGAGTGCCTCAAAATTGAAAAATGAATTTTATCAACAATTTCAAAAAATTATGTTAATATGTATGTGTTCAGCGAGAAATTAAATAATACGAATTCGCGCGCGCTGTGTTTTGATGTTTCGATACTAGGACAGACACGACTAGGCCGCCGGGTAGGATAGGGGCCCGGTTACGGACTAGCCATTCGGACTGCCTGCTTATCAACCGGCGAAAAATCTCCTTCGGCCTAGTGTTGCCGGGTGGCGACCGGACAGGGTCGCGCTGGGCCGGGGGGGGGGGCACCTCCGAGGCCACTACAACGTTGCGGAACGAGCCTGCTGCGAATCGGGCGGCGGAGGACTGATAGTTCACCAGGGGGTCACTTCTGTCACATGCACATACACTACTCTCACCCCAAGCCAAATTCATTTAAAATGTCGAACGAAAAAATAAGCGAGTACACCGTGTCCACTCGCGACGAGCTCCCCAGCGCAAAAGGTAACCTGGAACGGGCGTCTGGGCTAGTACAGCCTCCAGGCAACACTGTCGAGGAAAACAAGGACAAAGAGTATAAGGGGGAACAGATGGAGATCTGTCCGTCCACTAGTACAGGCAAGGCTGACTCTCAACAGAGCCACAGCCAGTCTGCCGCACAGGCACAGACCAACGCTGTTCCCAAAAAAGGTAAAAGGAGGAAGCGACGTACGGGGACGCAACTCCTGAAAAGGCGAGCGGAGCGGGAGGCCGGAAAGGGTGACTCGGTGAACACCTCAACTGGCCAGACCGTAACCGCTGCAAAAAGGACTAGAGGAGAGCTGTCTTCGGACAACTCGACTCCCCGACAGATTAAAAAGGTTAGTGGAGAACCTGGACAGCGGGTTGCCCAGCCGGCCTACAGTCAGGTGGTGGCCAGCGATATGAAACTCGCGGTCATCCCTGAAATGTACCCGGAGGAGCGGCTCAGCGCTAAGCAGGGCCTCCAGGTGGCCAGGGTGGTGGTCACAGCCATCCTTGGATACAGGGAGGATCCAGTTAGGCAGTGCTTCACGGACAACTGGTTTCTGAGGGTTGCGCAGGTCTTTCACTGCGGCTCCTCAGAGACCAGTAAATGGTTAAAGGAAACAGTGTCAACGATGGCACTGTGGGAGGGCGCGAAGCTCAAGGTCGTAGAGCAAAGCGCCCTTCCGAAAATGGAGAAGGTCACCTTCTATGTCCGGGGAGTGGAAACCCCGGGCGAAATGATGGAGTTACTGGGCTGGCAGAATATCACCCTGCCAGTCCAGGAGTGGAAGGTGTGCAAGTCGTCGAAGGTTAAAGACACGGCTGGCAAAAAGACAGGGGAGATGGCAGTGCGCGTGCTAATGGAGGAAACGGGGGTCAGGGCCCTCAGAGAACTGGCCTTCAGACTCTTCTGCGGTGCGGTGCGCGCGCATGCCGTCCACCATGAAAAGAAAAACCAGGAGGGTGGGGATAGAGCGGAGGAGGCGGCCAGTGGACAAACAGCGCGGCTACCACCTACCGTACAACAGGAGGAGGCGGCTGGAGGCATGCCAGTGCGGTCACCGTGTGGGGATAACCCGCAGGAGACGGCTGGTGCCACCAACCGGTGTACAAGGTGGAGACGGCTGGACGACCACTGGTGCGGTCATCTACGCTAAACGCCCCACCCAAGTAGTAGGAAAAAAAAAAGGGTATGGCAGTAGCTAAAAAACGGATGAAAGGGACAAAGGAACGCGCCAACAATGCGCGGGCCAACATCCCTTTCACCCGAATCAATCTGCACCACAGCAAAAGCGCCTCGGCAATATTAACGAAGAGCTTGGCTGAGATGCAAACAGGCATTGCATTAATCCAAGAACCATGGATTAATGCGAAAGGCATTGTGGCTGGACTGAGCGGTTGTGGCAAGGTGTTCTATAACAACAGCACTTGCACTAGAACCTGTGTGATCCTGAAGGGACTACATGACGAGACGTGGTCGGAACACTGCCACACGGATCTCACAAGAGTCGTAATTAAAGTGAAAAGAGAAGGAGGCGACACCAAGGAAATAGTGGTGGCATCTGCCTACTTCCCAGGAGATGCAGGTGAAGGGCCTCCGCCAAATGAGGTTAAGACCCTGATCGAGGAATGTCATAAGAGAAGGCTGGAAACGCTACTGTCAGGAGCTAGATGGAGTACCCGAGGTAGCAAGGCTAAACCGCATCCTTGGAAGGACTACAACCAATATCGGGTAAAATAAGAACTCCCTCGGGGGAATGGGCAGCTGACGGAAATGAGGCACCAGAGTGCCTGTTGGCAGCACATTTTCCGGGCTGATAAAAGATGATCAGCCAAGCACATCATCCATGCCGGAGACAATACCGGACTGGGTGACGGCCGAACAAATAATCAGAAGAAAAGGTGAGGTGGACTATCGGCTCGTTCGAACCGTATAAGTCACCAGGACTAGATGGCATTGTTCCGGCAATGCTACAGAGAGGTATAGACACCCTGGTGGATCCACTCATGGGCATCTATAAGGCAAGCCTCTCCCTAGGCTACATACCAAATGAATGGAGGAAAGCCAAAGTGATCTTCTTACCTAAACCAGGCAAACCGGTCCACGTGACGGCAAAGGATTACAGACCCATAAGTCTGACTTCCTTTGTCTTTAAAACCTTGGAAAGGTTAGTGGACCGACACATAAGGAATGGGCCACTGGATAATGACCCTCTATACCCGACACAACATGCGTATAGGAAGGGAAGATCAGTGGACTCAGCGCTGGATGAAGCGGTAACTAGAATAAAGAAAAGTATTAAAAAAAGAGGGATGGTATTGCAGCCTTCTTGGATGTAGAAGGAGCTTTTAACTATACCAACGAAAGAAGCATCTGCCAAGGGGCACTGAGGCACAATGTGCCAACGAGCCTAGTGAGATGGATTAGTCGCACCCTACTTGATATAGTGATTGAGGCGGGATGGGGTGAGGCGAAAGGAGGAGGGCGCGCAACCAAGGGTTGTCCACAAGGTGGCGTGCTCTCACCTACGCTTTGGTCCCTGGTGATAGATGGACTACTAAGGTGACTCAATGACAGGGGTATCTACGCGCAAGCCTATGCTGACGACGTGCTTATCCTAGTCATGGGTGACGTCGAGACTACTATAGCAGGACTGACGAGGTTTGCTTTTAGTGTAGTGACTGAATGGTGCAGGGAAGTGGAGCTATCCGTAAACCCTAACAAAGCGGTTCTGGTAAATTTCACCACCAGGTACAAGGTTAAACCACTAGGTTCGATTAAGCTGTTTGGGGACGAGGTACCACTAGCCAAGAAGGTAAAATACTTGGGGGTTACATTCGACTCTAAGCTTAATTGGAGCAGACATCTGCAGACAAAGAAGAACAGCTTTCTAGCAAGCTTCTGGGCCTGCAGAAGAACTTTTGAAGCAACCTGGGGTCTCAAGCCTATAATGCTGAAATGGCTTTATACGGCCGTATTGAGACCTAGGCTGATACATGGAGGAGTGGCCTGGTGGCCATGATGTAGACTGAAAACAGGAGCGGCAACCCAAGACAGGATGCAAGCACTAGTGATGAGAGGCATCACGGGGATGATGAAGTCAACACCTCTAAAAGCACTTGAAATGGTGCTTGATATCCCCCCCTTGGAGCTGATGATAAGAGCGGCTGCACTGAAGGCCAAGATTAGGTCAACAAGGGCTATAGCCGACCATGAAGACATCGAACTGGTTAAGTCGGTGGACCTTGGTAACAATCAGGAACTTGACGGAACCCCCAGAAAATTCTTCTTTGATAGGAAGTTCAAACCGGGGATTCAGCCAAAGCAAGAAGTCAATCCGCGGGAAACAAGAGCTAGTCTCTGGTTTACTGACGGGTCCAAAAGTGGAAAAGGAACAGGAGCCACGGCGTGGCTTAAGGGAAGTAGCACAGAGCTGGTACTTTCCCTGGAAGATCATAAATCGGTCTTCCAATCGGAGGTTAAAGCCATCAAGAGTTGCGTAGAGCATATGCTGGAGAAGGAATGGAGAGACCGCGAGGTCACCATACACTCGGACAGCAGAGCAGCACTCCTAAGTATTAGTAAAGTAGAGGTAACATCACTAGAAGTGAAAAGGTGCCGCAATGCCTTAGATAAACTTGCTAAAAGGTGTGACGTAGAATTAAAGTGAGTCCCGGGACACTCGGGTGTTCTGGGCAATGAAATGGCAGATAGACTCGCGAATAGAGGAGCGGCGGGAAATAGAGCAATCGATACCAAGGTTGCCATACCGCTTTGCCACCTAGAAAGAAAAACTCAGAAATGGGTGGAAACGGAACAATGTAAAAGATGGCGTGACAGCCAAGGGTGCAGACACATCAAAAGTATTATTAATGAGATAGTACCCCGAAGCTGGAAATCGAAAGAAGGGAAATTAGGCTAGTGGTGAGCTGGCTCACGGGTCACTGTAACTTGGATTACCACAAACATAGGATTGGAAAAATGAGTAAGAAACTCTGTAGGCTCTGCGGTGAGGCAAATGAAACCCCCGCGCACCTTCTGTGTGACTGCCCCAGACTTATGGGAGTTAGGCGGAGAGTGTGTGGCGACTTCACACTAGAGCCCGGAGATGTTAGGAATTTTAGTGTACAGGGCCGTATAGGCCTCATAAAAAGGATAAGATCCAGCCTTTAGGCAGGGGAAGGGAAAAGGATACTGGATCAATCGTTCTCGAACGCGGGGATTTAGGAACGCTTGAATTGGTAGCCATATTCGGAATGATGACACAAGGAGGCAAAGCTCAATGGGCCTTTGGCCTACGCGCGAGTCGGCACGTCCCCAAGCAGGGGAAGCCGGTGCGTCTCCACCTTTGACCGACTATCGATTATCGACTATCGACTACTAGGCGGCGAGAACCAAAACAAAATTTTGTGCAATTGTCTTAAAAACAATATTCTAAAAACTTAAAAATTAGAAGAATAAAAAATACCACCTTCTTTTTCATGCAATTCTAAATCAATAATATTTTTAGTAATTTTTCTATTAGATGCATCCTTTTCGAGAAAAAAATTGAAGAGTTTAAAAATGTTTAAATATTAGTGATTTTTTTTCTCAGAAACTATGCGTTTAGTTAAAAAAATGCTAAAAATACCTGACTCTAAATTTTATCTTCTTTCAAAATCCGGCATCAGAAATAGGGTTTCCTATTTAAAAAACAAAGTTGACCTTCAAATGACCTTGAAAATAAAGTTCAAGGTCAAAATAAAGTACAAAAATAAAGTTCCATTCTCAACGTTAACACAACAAGAAATAGGATTAATAAAAGAATGGGTATCGAAATTTTGCTTTTTTTTGTAAACATCGCCATATTAGATTTTTGAGTGAAAATTTCGAAATTCTGAGATCGAAAACGGAAAGTAGAGAAAGAAATACTTAAGAAAAAGAATATTTGCTTTGAATATATCCGCGGAATATGTGATAGATTTACGGTTGAAAACAAAGTTACGATTTCTCTATTTTGGACCTTAATGGGTTAAGAAAGATATAGTGCGTATACGTCTCAATGATTTTTCTTTACGAATGACGCTCTTTGATCTAGGTGAAAAGATGTTACGTCGCGAAAAAAGAGTTTGATAAAGAAAATAATTTAAATTTCTCACGACGTACCAAAACTCCATAAACATGTTAGCGGGAAAATAAGTTTAAATTTTACGAAAATAATGATGGATCCATTAACAGAAAACAAGGTTTCAGTATATTTGAAATGGAATACTTAAAAATCAAGCAAAATATCCAAAAGTTAAAAGTAGGTACCCGAAAATTTTTATTAGTGTAGACATACAGGGACGGACAAAGACAAGTTACTTACGCGCTGGAGTTATCGCACAGATGATCATTCTACCTCAATATTAAAACGCAAGACCCTGGAATAATGTAATAAATTGACCGGCGAAAAATACATATCCGGTAGTAAAACTGATCCGCAAAGCCGCACTTAAAAGCCGGTAGACAACTTACAAAGGAGTCAGGTATCAAAAAGTCTTTTTTTATTATCTAGGCATATTAGCCCTTTGCACTCAGTTTCCTCATCATTCATCCCCTATCAACCTCCCTATATAATCTACCAACCTGAGAAATCTTCTAAAACCTTATGACGTACGCTCGTGTTAGAAAAGTCCTACGTCGGAATTACTTTAACAAAACTTAACAAGGTTCTATTTGGCAGTGCAATATTTTCTCGAGACGAATATACTTGCACAGGTGTCTCTTTACGATTTTGTATTGTTGGCTGTTATATCTTTTATCCCGTTTATTGTCTAGATCGTAATATTTTTATCATTGTTTCGAAATCTTTTATTAGTAGAGCTAAAATCGGGTGACGAATTGTCTTTTCGAAATGCCCATTTAATAGTAATATCGAATCTTCTTCGCTCTCATCAGCTTCTAAATCTTTCATAATTTCAAATGTATGTATCGCATAATCAACGCGAGATGATTTAAGGTTAGAGCTGTACCGCCCGTATTCGATTTTTGACCTAATAACTGTGCTGGATTCCCCGTTTCCGTTTCATCCGATTTTTGCGTTGATTCCGCGACCACGTTCTTGTGTGGCATGGATTCTAAATCATTCATATGTAGCATTATTTCCTCTACCTGCCCGACCTCTGTTTCCATGTTTTCTTGAGTTTCTCGTATGCAAGGTCTTACGTCCGTTACCCGACATGCATATTTATATAGTACTAAGTGCCGCGATGCTTTTTCTTAACGTCCAGACGACATTGCAGAGAACATCCAATCGATCTTCTTCGTTGTTGTGCAATTAAATCGATTACTCTCTGCAGCTCGCTCGATTCATATTCTCCGTCGCCAATTTCCATCATCAATAAATTTTTGAAGCAATGTGATCTTTATCGCGTGTCGTTTGGAATCAGCGTTACTCGTTGAATATAGTACTTTTAGAATGTCTGTAAAATAATTTGCACGAAACAAAAAATTTAAATTAAAATCTATTCATTATTTACCGATTTCTTTCCCCTATATGTATATTATCAAAAGCATCGATTAACACGTCCATCGAAAGCTGCAATTTCCTAATATCTCTCGCGTTTGCCATGGTAAGTCGTTTGGCTACCCCGGTAGACCATCCTAAACGTTTCCTAATGTTATTCTGCTTTTGAATACTTTCCAGTCATGCAACAGTTATTTTCCACTCTTTTCCGTATTTGTCTTTTAAGAAGAATAAACGTCTATCTAAATTTCTATTCTCCCGAACTAATCCATAATGAATCGCCTCTGCTTGCATTAACTCTTTGGTCAATACTTCAAAACGTTAATCGGAACTCGACACGAGAAAACATCTATCAAAATCCAGTGCCGTACCGAATTTTCGAATTGTGAAACGAATTTATCAATCGATTACAACAAATGAATATAACCGCGTTCCGTCGCGAAGAACCTTACTCTTTATTCGGGCGCCATAAAGTATGTAACGTGCACGCGTGTTAGAAAAGTCCTACGTTGGCAATGCGTGATTATAAGCTCAATGCTTATATTAATCAGCAGCCGGAAAGGAGAGAAGACACATGCGAGTCCTCTGGGTTCTGATAATTTACAATAAATCGGACCCGAAGTAGATCTGCGGTGGAGTGCAGGGTGAATACCTTGCACCCGACAAGTCTGGTGCACTGGTGAGTCCTCCCGAGCACTAGGTGGCCCTAGTAGGAAAAGATCTTAGGCACGATAAACCTCCCTAGGATCCCCCACTCACCCATAGCGGTTGGCCAGAAGTGGCATGGGCCAGGGGAGGGTAATGCCATCTGTCAGCCCGCCACCACTCCGACTTTTTTTAATGTTAATAAGGAACAATTGAAGAGGTGCACAATGCCCCCAGGAATCGCCTCTATTAATAGAGGTGATCGCTATCATACAAAATTGTAAGATCAATACATTAATTGAAGCTTAGAATTTATTAGAACCTTTAGAAACTTACAATACGATAATATAAAAACCCAAGTATAATCTTGTCATTTTATCTGCGAGGATTTTTTTTTAAATTACGCCCTGCATCGGCATAGTGCACTCCTGAGCGCAATGCTCTTTTTGGGATGACTCGCTGAAAGGGTTTGCAAAATGTGATCGTATGAAAAGCGATGCTCGTGACGACTTTTCGGTACCTTATATCTAATATAGCGTGATGTTTTGTTTACGCGCCGCGAGTCCCTACTTTATTGACATATTGACTCGCGGGCGCTTGCCATTTGGTCTCTTCGGATGTTACATTATTTTCGCAAAAATTTTATTTACCGCTGTTTGCCTGGATGTCACACCCTATATAGCAGACATCCTCAGGTTCGAGGAGCCACTCCTCATACACCCTGCGCCTTCCGCCCATCAACCTAGGGCAGTAGTACAAGATGTGTATGGGAGTTTCCTCTCCCTCATCATAGTGTCTGCAGATATTCTCAGTACCTAATCCTATCCTATTTCTAAAGTATCACGGGTCGCAATGACCATCAACCACTCTACTGCTTTTCTAATGTTCTTTTTTGGGAGATTAATCAGCTTAGCCGCTCACCTTATTGGGACAGACTCCACGATAAACGCTTTGGAAACCCTACACCTTCCAACACCTCTTCCGTTTCCTTCGCTGCTTCTCTCTGACCCGAGTCTGAATTTTTCTTTCCAACTCGCAGCTTGGTAAAGCAGTCTCAACAGAAGTTGCTCTGAACCCCGCTGCACCCCTTTTTGACCAGCTACCCACTTTAAGTTAATGTTACTCCTCTTCGCTAAATTGTCGAGTGATGCCCTATATGTTAGAACCTCGTTAGTATAAAATCATCTGTAAGGAAGCACTTTTTCCTATCTTACGTTCCTCATTTCCCCCTCCTTCCAAACCCACAGCTTCGCAAGAGATACCGCCATGATTTCTCTTCTCTGTATAGGGAGTTACCCCATCTCTCCTACTCTTTACATAGGCGGTTCTTGATGATTGATTGATTATTTCCAAATTCAATTGCAATTATCTCAACAATAATCCATAAGACTTTCTTATTCAGATTTTTTCTCTATATCCGGTGGTATACCATCCCCGAGGGAATTAAGGGATACCGTGTATAGTAAAATTATAAACTTCTCTCTTTTTTACGTTTACTAAAAAATACACGTTAAAGACTTTAATAATGGCTGCCAAATGAGTCAACCAACCTAAGTTGCAGGTCTAGTGTAATTATTAAGAAATTGCATTTACGCATTATCTGACGCATACCGCACACGCAGGTACACCTATGTGCATGCATACATAAATACACACACTCATAAACATAAAAGAAGATTGTAGTTAATATTATAGTCAATATTTACCGAAGTTGTCGCCATAAATACAATTGCACTGGAATCGGTAATTGTGGTTCACTCATTTTTAGTGAATAATTGATGAAATTTAAGTATGGTTATAATTTTTTTCTATCTGAAACATACAATATACATTGTGAATTAAAATATCACTAAAACTTTTGAAAGAAAAATCATTAAATGAAAAAATGTAGTTGCAAATAGAGAATAATCACTTTTCAAATGGAATGCAATTACCAGCTAAAGAAGAGTTCCTCCGTACAAGAGAAAACCGCACTGTCAACAGAAGGGTCACTTCTTCTAGATAGAGTTAGTCTGGCTACTGATGCACATTGTCTACCTCTCTTACTCTAGATTCATAAAATTTATGACCTTTCAAGTTTTATGATGGTGAGGTCGTAGTCCCAGATTGGTCGTTTAGGACATCGCAAGTGGGTGTCGATTGCCTGCAAATCTTGAGTGAGAGGGGAGGTACATACGCCTACACGGAAATTGCCAGCGGGTTGCCATATACCAGGGGATTTACTCAGTAATAATAATGAAGCGATAATATTGGTCTTATTGCGCGAAATTTGTAGAAAGTTGTATTTACCTCTAGTTACTTCTCATTATTAAAGATCGCTAGTATCGCTATTTATTTGCAGTTTTATATACACTCTCGTTAATACGAAATGGCCCGCCCTGATTAATAAGAGGAAAGAATAAACAGTTTTATTCTTCCGTCACGCGTCGCATCATTTTTTTGCATAGATAGATTAAAAAAAGTAATTTTTTAAAATTTAAAATTACATTTTCTTCAAATTGCTCTATTTTTTAGTAACGTCTCACCGTACCTATTTATTGTGAGACATTGACAAAGGCTTGAGTCTCGTCAGACCATTGGGTCACTTACCCTTGGACCGTCTGAAAGGAAGGTGTTAAGGACGGAATCCCCGTAAAAGGGGCTCTTCATGTGAGTGATATTTAGTATGGAAGTGTATATATGGGACGGAATTTCCGTAAAAAGGGCTCTTAAGTGCATGGGTAGGAGTCCCCATAAGAAGGGCTCTTCAAGCATGGGTAGGAGTCCCCGTAAAAATCTTAGCCTCGGCGTACTTTCCGGTGACTCAACGGTCTCACCACCCCCTGAGGAGGTGAGGGCGTTGGTTGAGGACTGTCACAAGAGGGGCAAAGAGGTCATTGTAGGATGCGATGCAAACGCACATCACCTTGTGTGGGGCAGCTCAGAATGCAACGACCGAGGTGAGAAACTCTTGAAGTATCTCTCAACAGGGGCAGAGTTCCGACGTTCAGAAAAAACAAGAGAGAGGAGGTTATTGACATCACCCTGGCCATGAGAGGGATCTTTCCAAAGGTTCGGAGACAGAGGAGGTCTTCATGTCTGACAACGAGCAGATCCGCTTTGAGCTGGGTGAGTGGACCAAGGATGAGCAGTTGCGAAGGAATCTCAGGAAGACGAACTGGGATATGTATTGCAGCCGTCTACCGGAGAAACTCCCGGACAACGCAAGGAGGCTAAAAACTGTGGAGGACATTGAAAGAATTTGTGGCAGGATCCAACTGCCATAATAGGAGCTTTCAAGGGTAGTGGGTAGAGGTAAAGTAGGAGCTTTCAAGGGTAAAGTGCACCCTGTTGGTATCCTAGATTGGGATCCTACGCAAGTAGGTCGGCAAGCTATCCAACAAGTTGAAAAAGAGAAGGGGGTCTGAATAGTTGGTAACCTATAAGGAAACCAGGAGATAGTGCAAAAAGGCTCTCGAAGCGGCCAAAAAGGAAGTCTGGAAGTGGTACTGCGAAGAACTTAATAGTATCCCGTATACGGCTAGGCTAAACAGGATCTTGGCCAGGCCGTCCGGGGAGCACAGCTACAGATTAGGAAATCCTTGGGGGAGTAGCCATCTGACAATAAGGAGGCTCTCGAGTGTCTTTTGTCGGCCCACTTTCCCGGATTAAATTCACAAGATCTGCCGGAATAACCAACGGTCGAGTTCTCTGGACAAGACTGGGAGGTGGCGGATCGGGTCATAACAAAGGATGGAATTAAATGGGCGATTGACTCATTTGAACCCTATAAAGCAGCAGGGGCAGACGGCATTTTTTCAGCTCTACTTCAAAAGGGGGTGGACTTACTGATGGAACCGCTGATAAAAGTCTTTAAGACTTGTGTGGCGATTGGCTATGTACCAACCGAATGGAAGAAGGCCAAGGTTATCTTTATACCTGAACCTGAAAAACAGGCGCATGCGAACGTTAAGGGCTTCAGACTAATAGATCTGACGTATTTCATGCTTAAGACCTTAGAGAAACTGGTAGACCGAATAATCAAGGATGGTGCCCTGACGGCTCACCCACTGCATGCTGCACAGCATGCATACAGAGAGGGGAAGTCATTGGACTCAGCTCTTAATGAGACAACCACCAGAATCAAGAAAGGGATGAGGAACAAAAGCGTGGGACTGGCTGCTTTTCTGGATGTGGAATGTGCTTTTAATTTCACAAGAGGAAGGAGTATATGCCGGGGAGCGGAGAGGCATGGTATTCCCAAGTCTCTTGTTAGGTGGTTACATAACTCTCTCATTGGGAGGATGGTGGAAGCACAGTGGGGGTCGGCGACTGGAGGAGGCCGAGTGTGTAGGGGAATGGTCTCTAGTTGTGGATGAACTGCTGATCAGGTTAAATGAGGTGGGCATCTATGCTCAGGCGTATGCTGATGACGTCTTGATCCTGATAATGGAACACGACGGTAGTACACTAACAGGCTTGATGAATTTTGCATTAGGAATAGTGGAGGCATGGTGTAAGGAAGTTGAACTGTCCGTTAACCCTGACAAAACGGTAAACGGCAAGGTTAAGAATTTGGGATCCATTAAGCTATTCGGAAAATTACTCTCATTGTCGAGCCAGGCAAAATATCTGGGAGTGATTTTCTACTTGAAGCTGAACTGGGGGAAACATTTGGAAAGCAAGAAAAAAAGTTTTAGGCTGCTTTCTGGGCTTGCAGAAGAGCGTTTGGAGCAACCTGAGATTTGAAACCCAGGATGATCTTATGGCTATATACGGCGGTCCTTAGACCAAGGTTTTTGCATGAACATGCCGTCTGTCTGCTCTTCATCGATACTAATGCCGTAAATAACTGGGCAAATGCTCAATAAGAGTAAGACGAAAATCAACATACATGGTAGTTTGCTCTACACCTACCTCTGTACCTCTCGTCTTGATCTCGAGTTACTGCCAAAGTTTCCGTAGCGGTTATTTTTCTTCCCTACAGGATTAGAGTTAAGTCATTAGGATTGGTAATTACTCCATCCTTAAGCTGGGCTTCTTATATTGCAGCCATTTTTTCACAAAAATTAAGGGAACTAAAAAACTTTCGAAATTTTTTGGCAATTTTTAACATGCTATATCTCAGTAAAAACTAGTCGTACAGGAAACAAAAAAGCTTTTGAAGCTTAAAAACTCTAGTTTTCACATTTTTAACAAAAAATTTTTTCGGAGCACTGGTAGTTCTGCAGTCCTTAGATAAAACACAAAAAAATGTTTCCAGACATGGAAAAATTCTTTCTGTTTTCTGCAGAAAATTTCCTATAAAAAGCTGTCACAATTAATCTAAAAAAATGTTTTCCATCTGTAAGGTTAACGTGAAAAAAGAGCAAAAAAAAATGCCATTTTCCCGCTTTTTGGTTAATCGACTGCATCTTTGTCAATATTAGGCTAGGGAAAGCTAGGGTCATAGGAAAATTCTTTAGCCTAATACACCCTGAAGAAGCCCCTAAATTTTTGGATCGATCGATTAAGCGATTTTCTTGGATCGATCGATTGAATATTCGAAAAATTAAGGGTACAGGGTTTTTGTTCCTTACACTAAGCTAAATTTTTTTAAAAATCAATAATTTCTTATTTTTTAATTGTTACTCAATTTTATGATTTTTTAGAATAATTAACAAAAATACAGTCCATAAAAAATTTTTTAAAAATTTCCAAAATTTGAAAAGAAAAACAACCACCAGTTTTTTAAAAAATAAACCTTTTTTCGCAAAAGAGAGAGAGAGAGAGAGTCTGGTAGCACAACGTCGTTGGTAGCGCCGGATCGTGTGTTGTCGCGTGCCGTCGCGTGCCGCGTGTTGTTATTACTTGTTGAGCTCGCCGTATGCCGCTCTGCTGGTCTTTAAATACTTTTCTTTTGCACTGAAGTACGAGCTATTTTTTGGTAACGAATTTGGCTGATTGCAGACTCTTACGATAGCGGAAATTCCACGGCATCAATATTATACTTTCGCGTAAGTCAGTGGCTGCATGGCCGCGTTATACTGTCGACGACAGTATTCGCGAGTCCGTAACACGTTCGAATCCGCGGGGTTCTCCATGCCGTATTATACGTCTCCCATTAAAAATATAAGCCGGAGCCCAAGGCCATTTGTAGACGAGGCTCAGTGAATTTGGATAGGTGACTCCGAGGTATGAAACGTCACAACGTTTATTTAATAAACTTAAGTTGAAAATGTGTCTTAACTGAAACAGAGGAAAGGCAAATAATTATACAATTTTTAAACGCAATACGCGGTATTCTCAAGTTTCTTCATTTTTTAAAAAACTTAATTCATGTACCTCGCAATAAAAAAGTTGCGTAGATTCGTAGATGCAACGGGTCGTGTCGGCCGCTCACGGCAGGTAGCGGCGCTCTCGCTGTCACTCGTTGCTCCGGGCCGAAGGTGCCGATGCTCTCTCGCTTTCTCTCTTTCTCTCTTTCTCTGTTGACGGTCGACAGCAGCTTTCCTTGGTTGCGTCGGTGGATCAGTCGTCTAACCCGGTGGTGTAGTCTTTGCTGCTATCCTTGTCTCTCCAATTCTATAGAATAGGCCGTTGCCCTTACTCTGCGTTTTTCCGGCAGGGACATCGGCGTACAAGACTTCAAGTCCACAGCGGGCGGTCTCCCGTACTCTTGGCGATGCTCAGAGAGGCTCGTCCCTGGTGAAGACTGGTAGCTTCTTAGATATAACTGGCGTAGACGATAATTACTCGTGATGTAGACTCGATACGACTGAACCATGCTTGCCCTTAGACTAGGGTTTTTATACTCTTTAATCCCTTCCATTGATTTCCGGTAGGGTACTTTCCTTTGCTCAATCTTGAGAAAATTCGGCTACTTAATTCAAATGATCGTTTCCTGTCAGAAATTCGGACATGAATAATAATGTGGTTTGGCGCTGGTAGGTGATCTGTTCTTAGGGCTCATTCCCTAGAAAAGGTGTCTACGCGCAATGCGTCTCTATTTTCTGTCTTGTATATAGAGCAGCATTCGAATATAAATAATTTTTTATGTGCCGAAAACTTAATTATTCGGGTTCTTATTTCAGTAATAAAATTCTTCCGTGATTCACTTCTAGGGTCTATTCCATGACAAAAGCAAGTGCGCTCTGTGCGTTTCTATTTTCTGCTTTGAATATTGATTAGCATCCGTTTACAAATTATCTACAAATATTTCTTTTAATATATCGACGTATTGTTGGCTAACCTACCTCATCTCTTCTATTGCCTTAATTTGTATTCTTTTTACATTTCACACTTCCTTATAGGTTTACATAGAAATTTTGGTATGTCGTAAAAAGATTCGTGTTTACTATTTTTATTCATTATTGGCTTCTTATTGGGTTATTCTGTACATTTTTTCTCATTTCTCTACTCGTTATTATTCTACGCTTATTTCTTTTTACGACGTAACATCTCCCCACCCATACCAGAACGAGCGATCTTAGAAAGATCGTCGTTCGTTCATTTAAAAAGTTGTTTTCACATATTTCTATTCCATTCCGCGTGCTAAATAGAAAATACAATACTGTTTTTGACTATATTACACTCATTTTAGATAACACGACTGTACATGATTTATTGCGTTCCTTATTCGGAAAAGCAGTTATATATACTTACTAAAATTTCGCAAATAATACAATTTGTTATTAATAAAAAGTATTAAAAAAAGAATATGCATAAAATAAAAATTTTATCGTTACCTATTTTAACAAACAAAATTGTGTAAGAAAAGGAAATATCAATATAAAACTTTGCAAAAAGAATAATTTCATTGTTATTTTTTGTTATCTTAATTTACCTTAAAAATATATACTGATATAAAATGCATATATTCGCAAAAGATCATAAAACCCAAAATTTACGTTGCTCAATTAAAAATACATATTTTGACGCGAGGTACTATCGTGTACCTGCGCGCCGTCGCGAGCCTTCACGGCGAGAGGGAGAGTTTGGCCGTGGCGCGCGGGAGCGGCGGCCATCTTGGAAGCTCGAGAGATTCTCTCGAGCCGTCGACGACGACGGTCGCGCGCGTGGGAGATCAAGGTGAACCGGCGAGTTGTCCAGGAAGCGAGGGAGCGTAGCAGCAAGCGTGAACGAGGTAGCAGCTTCGGACGAGCCAAAGCTGCAACCACTGTAAGTACCGCCCGACTAAGATTGTGAGTGCGGGCGCGTACCGGCGAGGAGTTGAGGAGCGCCTCGACTCCCTGGCGTTGAGCCTTGTCCAGCGAACGTGGGGAGCGTGTCTCCTGTTCATCGTTTCTCTCTCTCTCTCCTTAGCCCGCGGACGCGGACTCTCGTGTGGCGAGAGTCGCGGCTCTCGGACGAGCCGCCGCGTGGTGCGATATCGGTACCTCGAGCACGGGCTCGAGGTCGAGTTCGCGGTGCGTCGCGCGGAACGGGTAAGCGACCCGTTCCTTCGTGAGTGTGTGTACGTGTGTGTATACACAGAGCAGGCAGACGGCCTGCTCTCGAACGTTGCGTTTGTTTACGTGGAGCGAAGTAGTGCTCCGCGTAAACATCGCCGATCGCAGACCGCGCCGCGCGGCCGAGAATTCGTAAGGAGCGCGCGCACTTGCGTTCGTGCGCAGCTCCGCTCGGCAACAATCGGGCGTGTTCAGGGCAGTCGGCCCGCACGCCCGACATCTACTAACCATCGGGGTCGTATCACTTGTAACTTTCATTTACGGAGGCAATAAAGGCCTCCGAATTGCATTTTACTTGTCCGCGTTATTCTTTCGAGTAGCCCGCGGGACTACTCTGTAAATCCCTCTCATCTATATCCTCCCGGATACGGCCACTCTGTCGCAGAGCTGAGCGGCCGGCATCACCTGTCGTCGAGGAGGACGACGGTCACGCGAACGCAAGGAGCGCGTTTGCGCATCAGCACTCGAGCACGGAAAGCAAGAGTACAGGCGTGCTCTCGCGTTGTACACGGGCCGCGGCGACGTACGTTCGCCGTCGGGTGCTCGCGCGCACCCCGAGGTAAGGACCTCGAGGGGCACTCGTACGTGCCCCATTGCAACAATCTTGCGGAGGAAAGTCTCCTCCGCGAGATAACAGGTCAGAAAGAGCCCGTTACAACTGGCGCCCAACTTCACGTGCATTTGGAGGTTAAGAGTACACCGCAGCAATTCAAGAATTTTTATTTTCGAGAGATTTTGAATTTGCAGATCGGGTTACCGACCGAGTCGGTAATCTAGAAGCAGGAGAAGCTTCGCTAATCGGTCGCTAGGTGGCGGCGGACTTTTTCACAGGGAGTGAAAAAGCCGCAAAATTCAAATATGAAATTAAATTTTAGAGTTCGCGTGCGTTCGTGAAGAGGGATTAGAATAGAACTTTCTTTAGGAAATTGAGAGGGGAAAAATCAGGAGATTTTTCCGTTAGTAGATTTAGGTGGAGAGAGAGAATCCCGCGTGGCGGCGAACGTTCCTTCAGGCGGAAGGAACATGCGAAAAGGCGATTTCTCTTGTTTTTGCAAGCGGATTTGGGCGGAAATTAAATTTTTCGATTTTTATTCGTGTTCGGAGAATTAATTCGTTCAGACAGTTGCAACTGTAACCTGCTCCTGTCAAAAATTTCTTTTTCACTTTTGTTGAAATTCCTGGAGTACAATCGTAAAGTGAACAGTCGCAGCCGTGCCCTGCTCCTGTTCTGAGACTTTGCGATATTGGAACTCACGGAGAGTTCCAAATTCTGATTAAATAAGCGAACGGTCGCAGCCGTGACCTGCTTCCATTCAAAAGCTTTTAATCACTGAACACGCGGGGTGTTCAGAAAGCATTCAACAGCATACAGTCGCAGCCGTGCCCTGCTTCTGTATCGGGCAGCTGTTGAGTGAACCTCGGTATTTTAACAACCCAAAAGTAAAAACAAAACGAGAATTCGCATTTTCGACTGGAAACCTCTTGTGTTGGCTAGTTAGCGAACATATGTAATTCACAAAGATTGTAATTTACTAACACTAGAAACACGTCTGGGAGAAAATTCTAAGGAGAATTTTTTCCATTCAAATTGACCTCGAAAATCAAAGTTTTTCGAGGAAAATTCGTTTTCTCGCTGAATTTGTCAGCGAGAATTTCATATAGAGACGCGTTAAATAAATAGAGTTTTTTTTACGCATTTCAAACGCGACTGTTCTACAAATGGTAGGCAGTCGTGAGGAAATTCTCTAAGACGTGTTTCAGAGAGAATCTCACACTACATGTCAGGAGTAGTTGCGTCGCCAACCGAAAGGGCCGTCCTATTAATTTTTTCGTGTTTTTGGGATAGAGGGCAGGCCTGTACTCAATCAGGTGAAGATGGTGTACAAACCAGAACCAACGGAAAGGGACGTCCAGCAGTGGCTAATGGCAATCCCAGTCGAGGAGCTAGAAGAGACGATCCAGCAACTCGGACTAAGAACAGACGGCGACTGCTTCGTGCAGCGTCACCGTCTGTACAATTCGCTGCAGGGTAATTCTACCGCAGCCGATTTCCAGGCGTGTAACTCCTAAAACGAGGAGGAGTTACGCACGGTCCGCGAATCATTGAGGAAGTCCTTCATCAAAGACATTTGCATGGATAGGACATCCACAACCATCCAGGACGAGAATTATGAGAAGGGCCGTCCTCACCCCCTCTCAATATATCAGAATAGCATAATCTGTCATTCTGAAAGCGACAAAGGAATTGGCAATTGGGAGCCAAGTCGCACACCCCCATCAAGGTTAGAACAAGAAAAGAGCCAAGATAGCAAGACCGACGACGACAGTCAGTCATCTCAAGACCAGATGTCGAGAGTGGAGTCTCTGCTACGAGAGATCCAGCAAGCCGTTCAAGTAATCGAACGGAAATACGACAACCTGTTGAACACGAGTGTCACACAGGCGAGGACACTGACGGCTCTCACGTTAAGAGTCGATCAACTGGCCCACGAAAGGGACCAGCAAAGGCCGACAATATCAAGCACGAGAATTGACGGCCGATATGTCGACATGCAAACGGAGCACATAAATCCGTCGCAATCGACACCGCGCGTCGGATTCCAGGAAACATACACGATAGACGAGCCTGGAATCAATGAAACACTGAATGGCATGCACACCATTCAGAACGTGCAACGGCGAATCCCGCCGCGTGAAATCAGAACGTGGACTGATTTCACGAACGGTAGGACGAGAGAGCACATCGTTCCTTCCACAAGCGAATTAAATCGCACAGGCAGAGGTCACGAGGACCCCAGCCGTATAGTTAGCCGATGGAGCGTCACATTCTCGGCTAAACAAGGAGAAGACGTGGAGTCTTTCCTTAAAAGTTTTGAGGACAATGGCCGAGCGGCAAAACTTAACGTGAGCGACATGCTGGCGTCGCTCCCGTGCGTCCTAAAAGATGTCACAAGTATGTGGTACCGGAACCACAGTAGCGACTGGAGAACATTGTCAGACTTTTGTCGAGTCACCCGGCGCAGATGGTGCTGCGCCCATGATAGGCAAGAGCGCCTACGATACGACATCAGGCGTCGTTTCCAGCAAAGTGGGGAAACCAGCATCCATTACGTGACATGCATGGAGAGCATGTTACGTGAGGTATCCCCAAGAATGACAAAGCCCCAAGAAATCGAGAAGGTTTACATGAACCTTCTACCCGAAATCAAGAGGATAGTCAGGATAGAAACCTGCAATACCACAGAAGATCTAGTTGATCAGTGCGAGAAAACGGAATATATCCTAGACAGGGAAAAGGGCGACAGGACGCCAATCCCTCCAACCAAGGCGGTGATGCCAGAAACAGCATACAAACCGCAGAGCGGGAAGACAAGGACGTCTTCCCCAGTAAAAGTTGCAGCAACGGACGCCGCAACATCGGACACACAGGAGAAGCCCGATGCTCCGATAGCCGGGATAGGTCGGCAAGAAATGGCCGACCTATTAACGAAGCTTAGCGGAGAGCTAGTGAAAGCTTTCCGCGAAAGCAACAAACAGAGGCAGGGAGGGGGAAGCAAGGGTGCCTCCTCCTCGGCGAACAAAAATAGCCGATCCGGAAAAGGCAACTCGAAAAATAGCAGTGGCAGCGGGAAGGACGGCCAGAAAAATGGGCAAACGAAGGAACCCATTTGCTGTTTCGGATGCAATAAGGAAGGCGTAATCCGAGCGAAGTGCTCTAATTGCTCGCCGGAAAACGAGCAACAGGGGAAGTAAGGCACTCAACTACTTCCCCGAACGCTACCGAAGCTAGTCAGGAAGCTTCGGAACCAACCTCCAAGGACGTTAGCGGGACAGCACTACCGGACGTCCCTGCGGAGGAAAACCTGGAAACCAGATGGTGGTTACAGGTGGAAGTGGAAGGGTTCCACTTCTGCGCGCTGTACGACACAGGCCCATCGGTCACAGTAATGGGACTAATCGGCCTGCAGTTGATAACTGCATGTGGCCGAACACTTATGCCAAGCGAGCATGCAGGTGCGAAGCTCGCTGATGGTAGCACGAGCCCAATCGTGGACTGTGCTTACCTTCCCCTTAGGATAGGGGGCATAAGCAGGGAGATCAAAGTGTCGATCATCCCTGCATTGGATGCAAATTATTACTTGGGCACGAATTTCATGTGGGAATTCGGCTCAGTACACAATCCGCGATCAAATCAGCTGACGTTGGTGGACGACAACGTAAGAGTCGATCTCCAGCTGGCATCAGTTAAAGAGGTTATCATGATCCAGATCGGTGCAGTAGGCTTAGGCCATGTGACCGAGGAGCAACGAGCACAAGTCGAGGCACTTGTGTACGAAATGGTCGGCACGGAGCCGACCACACTTGGGTGCACCACGTGGGTGACCCATACAATTGATGTGGGAAATGCTCGCCCCATTAAACAGCAATATTACCCGTATTCACAGGTAATAGAAGCTGAAATGCACGTGCAGGTCCGAAAGTTACTGGACGCTGGCGTCATTGAACCATCCACGAGCCCGTGGTCAGCCCCTGACCCAGAAAAGATAAGGCCGGTACTGGAGTACCCGCCGCCTAAGAACATAAAGCAGCTAAGGCGCTTCTTAGGCATGGCATTGTGGTACAAGAGGTTCCTGAACAACCTCGCCACGATTGCCGAACCACTTACGCAACTAACAAAGAAGGAACGTAAGTTTGAGTGGACCGAAGTTCAACACTCCGCATTCGAGCGGATAAAGGCTCTCATAGCCTCCGCACCAGTCTTGCAACGCCCTGACTTCAACAACGAGTTTGTTGTGCAAACAGATGCAAGCGACTCGGGAATCGGAGCGGTTCTACTTCAGTTTGAAGACGGCAAGGAGCGAGCACTGGAGTTCGCAAGCCGCGTCCTCTCACCTGCCGAGAGGAACTACAGCGTGACAGAAAGAGAGCGTCTCGCTGTAGTATGGGCGATAAAGAAGTTTCGCACATACATAGAAGGCTACGCATTCCGCGTAGTCACGGACCATAGCTGTTTGCGTTGGCTGCGCACACTGAGTGGTCCGACAGGGCGATTAGCGCGGTGGGCCTTGGAGCTGCAAGGCCACCAATTCACTGTTGAGCACAGGAAAGGCGCGCTCAACAATGTCCCAGACGCCCTTTCTCGAATATACGAGGAGGAGGGCGAGGAGACACCGGTGGCAGGTGTCTCATGGACAGAGAATTCCCAGGATATGTGGTACCTCCAACAACTGAAGAAAGCGAAAGAGGAACCACTCACCGAGCCGAAGATGAAGTGGGTCGGAGGTAGACTGTTCTACTATAACCCCGACCAACTTATGCAAGGAATCCTGGGGGAGGACGACGAGGCTTGGAAGCTCATCGTTTCTCAAGAAAAGCAAGGGGATATCATGAAAGAGTGTCATGACAGCCCCACAGCAGGACACTTGGGGCGAGAGAAGACTCTCGCACGGGTATCTCGGCAGTATTATTGGCCACGCATGGACGCGTGCATCGCCAATTACGTGCGGCAATGCTAGACCTGCCAGCAGATAAAGGCTGAGCAAAGGCCGCCGACGGGACTCATGGGCCGCAGGGTCATCGAACGACCCTGGCAATATGTCGCAGGCGACATTATGGGCCCGCTACCCAAGACGAGCAAAGGGTACGAATACATCCTTGTCTTCCAGGATTTATTCACTCGATGAGTGGAAGTAATTCCACTACGCCGCGCCACAGGCGAAGCCATACTGGCGGAATTTACGGATCGCATCTGTCTCCGGTTTGGAACACCCGAAGTCTTCCTCTCCGATAACGGGACAGAGTTCAAAAACCGAACGATCAATGGTTTTTTGAACACCAAGGGGATACGTCACGAAACGACGCCCCCGTACCATCCGCAGGCTAACCCGGTCGAAAGGGTTAACCGCACGATGAAGCAGATGATCATGGCTTTCATCCAAGATGACCATGATCACTGGGACGAGCATCTCACAGAGCTCGTCCATGCGTTCAACAACTCCAAGAGTAGTGCCACAGGAATGACACCTGCATTCCTCGTCTACGGCAGGCATCCGAAGCCCTTAGACTCGGAGTATGGCAAGCAGGTGCTTGCAATACTTAAACAACACGAAGAAGAGGCTCGAGAAGAATGGGCTCTTCGAATGAAAAACCTCTCCGAAGTTCACGACATGGCAGCGGAGAGTTCCGACAGGGAACGAGATCGGCAGGCGCGTTACTGCAACGCGGGCCGACGCGAAGCGAGTTTCAAAATCGGAGACCTCGTTTGGAAAAGGAACAAAGTCCTTTCCAATGCGGCAAAAGGAGTAGCTGGGAAGCTAGCTCCGAAAATTGCCGGTCCGTACGAAGTCACGGAAATCTTGGGCAGCAACACTTACGCGTTGCGTGACTAAAGTGGACGGACAGTGGGTCCAATCCACTCAGAACAGATTAAGCCGTACATCCCCGGCGCAGACGTTCCTGCTGAAGAAGAGGACGTCGAAACCAGCGCCCGGCCTCCAGAGGAAGGCGGGAGTCGTGTGGATGCGCCCACTACTCCATCAGCAGAGGCTAATGAGAAGAAGAGCGGTGCCAGCGGGCAAGCGTCCCAGGCTGGGAGCGCCCAGTCTGAGAAAAAACTTGTAAAGCGTAAACGCGGACGTCCGATGTTGATGGTTGCCCAGCCAGCCATTTAAGGCAAGATGGGGGTTCATCCGGCCATTTAAGGCAAGATGGTTGCCCAGCCAGCCATTTAAGGCAAGATGGGCGCTTATGCAGCCTTTTAAAGTGGACGGTAGCTGATGCAGCTAACTAATTAAGGCAACATTGTGTGATCATCCAACTAGTCAAGGGTGAATGATAAAACTTTCCTGTCAGTTGTAGCAGACTGGGCTACGTATTGAAATACATAGGCATGTTCTAAAATACTCGGTCTGAAGTAAATTTTCGAATGTGCCTCCATTTTGATCAATACATAGCCGTACTCGTCTTTCGAATGCATTTACAGTTTTTCTGAGTACGTTCTCTGGTATACTTCGAGACGCCTGTCTGTTCCTTTCTTTGAGGTCTTCTGGTGTCGTAGGAACAGTCGAATAAACAATATTTTTCAAATATCCCCATAGAAAAAAATCTGGCGTCGTCAGATCCGGTGATCTTGGTGGCCAAGCTACAGGCCTACCTCGGCCAATCCAGCGATTTTGGTAATTTAAATTTAAGAATTCTCTCACAATACGGGCAAAATGTGCCGGTGCACCATCCTGTTGTAACCACATCCTTTCAATGATCTCTTTATCTACTTCTTGTAACATAGCAGGTAACTCATTTTGCAGTAAGTGTAAATATGCTTGTTGTGTAACATTTCCGTCAAAGAAGTAAGGGCCTATAATATGGCCATTTAGAATACCACACCAAACTGTTACCTTCCATCGATGTTGATGATCTACATGACGAACTCAATGAGGATTATTTTCAGAATAATAATGACTATTATGACGGTTCAGATCTCCATCACTTTGAAATATAGCCTCGTCACTAAACATGGTATGGAAGAAGAACATGTGATCAGCCTGTTGACCCAAAGCCCATCTGCAGAATCTCACCCGCAAAACTTTATCTTCATCAGAAAGGGACTGATTAAGTGAGATATGGTAAGGATGATAGTGATTCGCTCGCAAAATTCTACAAACTATTGCCTGTGATATATCCAACTCTCTACTAATTTGTCGTTGACTTATGTGCGGATTCATGACTACCATCCCAAGGACTGTTACAATAATAGCTTCGTCATTGTTTAAAGGTTTCTTCTTGCGTTTACGTTTTAGCTGTCCAGCCCTAACTCTTTCTATCAGTCGCAAAATAGTTTAGTGGTCAGGATGACGTCTATTCGGATATCGTTCTGCATACTGTCGAGCTGCTTCTATTGCATTGTTCCCACAAAAACCATAAACAATAATCATATCGATGATTTCTGTCGGAGGATAGTCTGCCATTTTGATAATAATCACAAATTTTTTCGAGCTTTCTGACTAAATATGAGACAAAAAAAAAGTGAAAGAGGTATTACAGAATAAATGCTCTGGGGATATTATGATTGCCTATTAGATTTGCTAGAAAAAATTATTGATACAGATCAATACGCGTTACGCGATACAGATCAAGCGTTAAAAACCAGTATCTACTCATCGCGCGCCGCCTCCTTATGCCTCATGGCTTACCGCTTCGCTTGCGGACACCGCGGTCCGGCTACCGCGACATAGTAGTCGCTCCGCGCTCGCCGCGTCGATTAAGATAATTGCCTGATAATTGATGCGACTGCAGAGGTCAACTGGACCCCATGACATAACATCATGTTTGAATGTAAAATTTTCCGCTCTTCTAATTTCCGAGGTCAAAAGTTAGTGTTCCTATTTAAAAAAACTACTTTGACTTTGAAATGACCTTGAAACTTGACCCCAAGGTCATGGTCAAGGTCACCATTGGATTTCCCCCTCTGAACCCTACAACTTTTACATTTAACGTTTTTTTCCATCTCCCGTATTTTTCGAGATATTAGCCTGGGGCAATTAAAATGAATCACCCTGTATAAAATAATATTTTTCTAATTTTGTTTTTTTTTTCTTTTACAGGTGAACTTCACTTTTAGATATTTTTTTTTTTGTATATCTATACTTTTGTTTCCCTAATATCAAACTGATTCTCTTCTATATTGCAATCATACATATCTAAAAATTCAACTAAATCTTCCATTTCCTCTTTTCTTATAAATTCACCTATATGCTCCCCGGTTTTCTCTTTTTCTACCTGCTCGTCCGTTCATTGCATGGCCTCATCTATTAGTATTCTCTCTTCATTTTCCGTATACCTGCTATGGTGTGAGGGTTCTATACTCATTGCTACTTGGGTGTCTTTATCTTTTATCGATACTGTCTTATTATCCCCTATTAGTCTTCTTCATTTTTCTTAATTTGTCTTTCCTCCTCTTTTTCCTCCATTAGTATCATCTCACGTACCCGTCTTCTTATTAACTCTTCCACCTTATTTTGAACACCTTTGTATATTTCCTTTGCTATTCTTATTTTCTTTATTGTTCTAATTGATCTCAGTCTTGCTTCTCAATTTATATCGTGCACTATTCAGTGTAACGAAATACGTAGTGATTTTATATGCATATTTTGCTCTTGGTTCTTGTAAAATGCACCTCCTACATCCTTCTATCTTGGTTTCCAACGCTCGATATATTACTCTTTTTATCATCTCCATGCTGTTCTTTTATTATACTTTCGTAGATATTTCTAATAAGAATTCCGTGCAGTGTACTTTGCATATCTCCTTGCATAAATCACAGTGTAAGGGTGGTGTATCTACTGCTACAATGTTGTGTAAACCTTCGTGTCGTGAAAAACTGGGAGATATTTCAAATTGAAATCGTGTCATTACAAATTACTAGTTCAAATTATTGACGTCATAAAAATATGTTATATCTGTTATATCTGTTATATCTGTAAAATATGTTATATGTTATATATATGTTATATCTGTTCTCGGTTTAAAACAGCGATGTTTTAAGAATTCTGTGTATGCTTCCGGATAATTTCCTGGTATTTCCCCGTCAAATGGTGTATCCTTTATTTCCTTCGGTGGGTAATGTACCATGTGATAGGTATTATTCGTTTCTTTTTGCTGTAATTATAAAGAGCTGGTATTAATATTTAAATTGGGGTAAATGTTCGGTTTTTCGTTATTTACTTCGTTTTTTTGTATATTTTCTTCTGCTATCTTATTCTCTTGTGAATCTGACTGTTGTATTTCCCTCTGTACAAGATGTAATGAAAATCCATATAGACTATATAATGCATATCCATGGATTATCGTATCTATAATTAACTTAATAGATCAGCAGGCTATGATTATTTCTATTATTCCTACACTAGCTGTTCCGAATGTTAAAAATTTTGTCCACATTTTTTCCCAATCAGATTCAGCAATTTTTGCTAAAATTTCCTGATTAAATAAATTTCCAATAGTCATACCTTCGGAGTTGATCACACGTCCCGTCATTCCCAACGCTATTTTATTAACAACCGCATTTCTTTCAATAGGAAATAAAATTCTGTCTCATAGTTGATTTAAATCATTTTGTGAATAAATTCCACTGATTGCTAGTGTTTCTGGGCTTACATATTTCCATGTACGTCCAGTTTGTGGCCTCAAAACTTCGGGCAATTTAACTTCTACAGGATCGGGCAATAATTTATACCAATATTCGTTGATCCTATACATAATTGGTCTTCCAGATCGAATTAGTATGTGTGTTTGGGAGATAAAAATAATTTTCTCCTTCCCTTGATACTGGCTATTGTTCGAAACATTCTCCCTCGGTGTCTCGTCTTTTTACTTCAACTCGTATGCATTTCAATAAATTTATAACTTCTCCTGCGGTAACTGCGATGTATCCAGGTTCACCCATGATTTTATATGCAACTTCTTCCGGCGCAATGGTGGCCAAAGCTTGATCCATGATTTTTCTTTCAAGTTTGCACTTGTGTCTTACATGTCTAAATTTGTGACTGATGGAGATGTTTTTTCTACAAATCCGTCTTCTTTTGCATCTTCTACAAGAAATAGTTTTGGATGCTCGGTGCGTGATAACTCCACATACTTTTAATTGGCCCGTTATCCATAATGCAAATGTTATTTTGTTTGATTCTAGTGAATATAAAATTTTCTTGTGTCCTATTTCTTGGATTTTATTTATGTGTCCTTCATTTAATAATGAATAGTTCTTTTTCCCGCATGTTTCGTCGGGTATAGTAGACCAAAATACGTCTGATCCATCATGATCTGTGCACTTTCCATCCGGAAATTTGCAACTTGCCCCACTGTCTAATCGAACAATATTAGTATCTAAATTCACTTCTGCATAATAGTCTTGTAATGAAATTTTTACCCATCCGGCTACGTAAACATTCGGATAATCGCCGTAAAGTTCTGAGTACGATCCTCCTTCGCATTTTCCCCCGTCTGAAATCGTTCCCGCAAAAATTAAGGATCTTGTAACCGTGCTATTTTGTGGTAGTTGCATAAGGCTATTTCCTACTGAAGATAAAAATCCAGTGAGATGCATTTTTCGGCATTCATCTTGAATTATCTCCTTCTAATAGCTTATTTCTCCTTTTGGCATACGTGAGACATGTGAATACATTCCGCAATGTGTAACGATTCCATTTATCATTATTGAGCATTTATATACAAGTAATTCGGTAGTTATAATTTATTAAACTCTATGCGAGCTACAATATCGCGGTGTACTTAATTGTCGCATATGATTGGGATCCTCACACTCTAAATACGTAGCATACATTATCCCTTCCAAATCGTTTACTGCAATTCTTTCGCAGTGTCTGCAATCTCGCCATACTTTGAGTTTTATTCGGCAGTCTACTGCCGCACAGACGCCCACGTGACGTGACTGATTAAATCCTACTGCACCGCCTATAGTCAATTCGAAGAATTGTCAAAAATTGTAACGGCTCGGTTAACCTCAAAATTTATTGTTAAATCTCGTTCGTACCTAATGAATTCCAAAGCAGCCCCAAAGCAGATCAGTTGTGCGAGAAACCGCATTTCTTTTTCTAGTGCAGACTGAAAATATATTTTTATATTCTATTTTATTTAATAGTGTTATTATGCTAATTTAATATATAATTCTACTGCACATATGATATTTCGCAATCTATTTGCATTTACTATTTTATCTCTGTTATTCCGTGTTATCTTTACATTTCCCTTATCATTAATAATTTCCTTGATATTATAAGGGACTTCATATTGATTTGCTAGTTTATAAGATTTCCCGCCTTTTAATAACTATACCGAATCACCTACTTGAAAATCTTTATAGTTTGCATTTCGATTGTAGTAAAATTTTGATCTCCATTTGCATCTATTAAATTATTGCAAGGAATGTTTTGAATATCAATGAGTTTTTAGCTTAATTGTCTTACATAATCATCGTAGGTTAATAATTGATCTTCATATGCTATCGCATAGGACGGTAATCTTGCGATTTTCCCGAAAATCAATTCATATGGTGTAAAACGATGTCCTTCGTGTTGTGCTGTATTATAACTTAATATTGCTAATTCAATATATTCGTCCCATTCATTATCTTTATCAATAAACATCATCATACAGGGTGTTCGAAATGTTCCGGACCCCCCACTTATAACATAAAGTAAGCATTTTGGAAAAAAATGTTAAATACAAAAGTTGTTAAGTTTTGAAGGTTGAACTAAATGATGACCTTGGATTTGTTATTGGTTATCATTTTCAAGGTCATTTAAAGGTCATCTTCAGTTTTTTAAATAGGGACCCCTATTTTTTATTTCAGATTCTGAAAGAGCACAAAATTTTACATCTGGATATGTACCCACGTTATGGCTCAAAATGACCTACAGAGGTCATTTAGTGGTTAAATGATTATTTAGTAGCAGAAAGCCAAGAAATCCCGATTATTAAGAACTTTGAGCGTATCTGACCAATACTAAAGTAATTTGATTTTGCAAGACAAACTTTATGGTGGCGTTAAATTGACATTGCCCTTGATTTTCAAGGTCATTTGAAGGTTAACTTTAGTTTTCCAAATTAAGCCTCCTAGTTGTAATTCTCCATTTTGCACCAGCGCTAAATTCTGCATTAGGATTGTAGAAGGTGTAATTGACACTGGCGTAAAATAAGCCTTAGGCCAGACAACCACATAACTCGGGCGAGAAAATGATAAATAAAAAAATGTCTAATCAAAATAAGCCTTAGGCCCAACAACTACATACCTCGGGGGGGAAAATGATAAATAAAAAAATGTCTAATCAAAATAAGCCTTAGGCCCAACAACTACATACCTCGGGGGAGAAAATGATAAATAAAAAAATGTCTAATCAAAATAAGCCTTAGGCCCAACAACTACATACCTCGGGGGGGGAAAATGATAAATAAAAAATATCTAATCAAAATAAGCCTTAGGCCCAACAACTACATACCTCGGGGGAGAAAATGATAAATAAAAAAATGTCTAATCAAAATGAGCCTTATTGCTCAGGCACGGGAGGTACAACTAATTAAGGTAACATCATGGGTGATCCAGCCAACTAAGGCAAGACCATCGGCGGCCCAGCCTACTAAGACAAGAACACTAGCGGCCCAGTCAGCTAAGGCAGGACTATCGGCGGCCCAGCTAACTAAATCAAGACAGTGGACTATTCGCCCAAACTGAATTTTTTTTAAATGTCGTTGACAGGAACTTTTTACAACAACTGTTCAAATTGTTGCCCATTAACAGTTTGGCAATGTGCTAACCGATTGTAAAAGGCTGCAACAACATTTCGCAAGATTTGCTGAGGTATCAAGTCTATTTCATCAGTGATTCTTTGGCGTAATTCATCCAAGTCACGTGGTTTTATAACATAAACTTTATCCTTCAAGTATCCCCAAAGGAAGTAATCAAGAGGCGTTAGGTCTGGGGACCGAGGTGGCCATTCAATTGTACCTCTCCGCCCAATCCATCTATCATGAAATGTTGCATCTAAATATCGGCGAACATGAATACCGTAGTGTGCAGGAGCACCATTCTGTTGGAAGTAAATTTCGTCCAGATTTCCACCCGTTAAATTCCGTATAGCAGGTATAATTTGGTCTCGAAGCATGTTTTCATACATTGCAGCATTTAAATTACCTTCAATAAAGAAAGGGCCAAGTACTCTTCCATTAAATATGCCAGCCCAAACATTTACTTTTTCAGGATGTTGCGTGTGGTCCGCTCTCATCCAATGTGGATTGATGTTACTCCAGTATCGACAATTATGTCTGTTTACTGTTCCGCTTAACTCAAACGTGGCTTCATCAGAGAAAACAATGTTATTGAGGAGCAAAGGATCATCAGATATCATTTGCATCATTACATCACAAAACTCTACCCTTCTATCAAAATCATCTTCAGATAATTCCTGTACCAACTTTAATTTGAAAGGATGCCATTTGTTGAGTTTCAAAATTTTGTGCACAGATGCAGATCCCATTTCATGCTGTTGTGCACAACGTCTGATGCTGCAATGGGGGTCCTCAATAAATGATTGTAATACGTCTAAGCTCTTTTCATCATTAGACGATGATTTGGATCTACCTGATTTAGGACGATCTTTAATACCACCTGTCTCTTCAAAACGTCTAATTGTACGAATTACGGTACTTTTTGAAATAGGGTTGTTTTCTTCAACTCTGAATGTTTCATTGAATAAACGCTGTACCTGTTTGTAACCTCTCTCTTGATCACCCCACCCTCGCATCATCAACAAAGATATTCTTTCTTGTTCAGTAAGATGTGCCATTTTTCACTACGATTAAAAGTACAATTATTGAAAATTAATACAATTATCTGAATTTCGAAGTAAGAGAACTTCACTTAACTCTTGAAAACAGAAAAGTAAATAGGAGTAAACAATTGTTAATTAACAATTATAAATGAACTGATTCCTAAAAAGAATAGTGAGCAAAATCTTCTAAGGTACAAGTAACGATCCTGAAAATGCTATGAATCATGCGTAGAAACTCGTAACCCTTGCAAAAAATTATTGCAATAAAAACTGTTCATGTAAAACGGTTAGATTATTTTGCTTTTGAAATTAATAACCCCCAAGTGTCCTATGTAGATCATTTCGAGCCATGACGTGGATATTGTACATATCTCCAGATCTAAAATTTAATGCTCCTCCAGAATCCGGAATACAAAATGAGTCCCTTTTTAATACGCTGAAGATAACTTTCAAATGACCTTAAAAATGAAGGCCAATTTTAAAGTGACCATAAAGTTCGTCCTAGAAAATCAAATTATGTACTTTAGTATTAAAGTACGAAATTTTTTTTTTCTTTTCGTCAAATACACCCAAAGTTCTTAATAATCGGGATTTCTTGGCTTTCTGCTACTAAATAATCATTTAACCACTAAATGACCTCTGTAGGTCATTTTGAGCCATAACGTGGATACATATCCAGATGTAAAATTTTGGGCTCTTTCAGAATCTGAAATAAAAAATAGGGGTCTCTATTTAAAAAACTGAAGGTGACCTTTAAATGACTTTGAAAATGATAACCAATAACAAATCCAAGGTCATCATTTAGTTCAACCTTCAAAACTTAACAACTTTTGTATTTAACATTTTTTTCCAAAATGCTTACTTTATGTTATAAGTGGGGGGTCCGGAACATTTCGAACACCCTGTATAGTGGGTGTAAAATCATTATCATGTTCTTCTTCATAAAAATTTCCCTCATTAATTGTGATGTACTTTTGTCTGTGGCAATTCAACAATGTCTTCTATTTGTTCGTCTAGTTTTTCTTCATTTTCTTCTATAATTTGTGGTAAATCCTTTGTATTTTTACTATTTTTACTGTTCGCGAATTCTGATTTGATTCGCGCGCGCTCAGGCGTTATCGACTGTGCTCATGCGCGCGTCGCCAGACTGCAGCCTCAACTGGCGCTGCGAACTTGCACGCGCGCACATAAGCTATCCCGGCGGGCTTGGCCTCTTCCGGATCAACTTAGCTCTTGGTAGCACCCTTCTTTTTTGCTCCTCGACTACGTCTGCTCTTTTTATCCTACTCATCGCTTTGCCACCGCTTCAGCTCATCCCTGCTTCGCTTCAGCCTCGCCGCTACGATCTGCTCTTTTCTCATCACCTGTTCAGACAACTTCAGCCTCACTTCAGCTTGCTAGAAGCCAGCCACGTGGCAGTGTAAGGTTAGAATTGTAAGCGGCTCTTTTCCCGAAATAAATGCAGTCAAATTGCTCAACTAATGTGTCTCAATTATTTCCCCGCCTGTTGCAATTACCTGTTCCACAAACATTTCAAGAAAATATCAAACATTTACCATTATTCGTTTTCTTGGGTCGTGTAAAATTATATTTTGGCAAAGTCAAATTCCCAGCTTGATTGCGAGTATTGCAAGAATATTTTCTTCCACGGGAATGCGTGATAAAGCATCCACTGCAACGTTTCTTTTTCCACTTTTATAAATAATGTCATGGTCATATGCGTCTAATTTAAAATGCCATCTGCTTACTTGTGACAAAGGATCATTAGAATTTATAAACCGCACTAAAGGCTTATGATCTGTTACTATTGTAAATTACCTTCCGAGTAAATATGGTCAAAAGTGTGTAACTGAAGAAACAATTGCAAGGGCTTCCCTTGAATAAGAGTCGTATTTTTGTTCAGTACAAGACAGTACTCTTGAAACATACGAAAAGGGACGATACTTCCCTAACTCTCCTTGTGACAGTATTACTCCAATAGCTGCTCCGCTTGCATCGCAAGTTACAATAAAAGGTTTTTCAAAATCAACAATTTTTAAAACAGGTTGACTGCATAATTTATCTTTTAAGATCGTAAATGAATTTTGTGTATCTTTATCCCATATAAAAGGTGTGTCATTCTTTAACAAATTGCTTAAGGGTTTTGCGATTTTTGAAAAAAATCCTTGTGCTAAGTCAAAGACTGAAAAATACTTTGAGTCCCCTATTTTGTTAATTATATCCATTATGTTAGGCAAAGGATATTTATCTTTAATTTAATTTTTGTCATTTAATTGACGAAAATCGACTACTAGACAATAACGTTTATTTCCCTTGCTGTCGGGTGATTTTGCAACTAAAATGGCAGGTGAAACGTAATTCGAGCTTGATGGCTCTATAATATTATTATCAATTAATTCTTGCAATTGTCTTTCTAATTCATCCATTAATGCATGAAGAAATCTAAACGGCTTCCTAGACACAGATACTTCATGAGTCGTAGGAATTTTATGCGTTATAATATTTGCTGTCCCCAATTTCTCGCCTTTTAAATAAAAAACATCATCATATTCTTCAATTAATTTTTCGATAGGTTATCTTAATTCTTTTTCTATGTGTTGATATCTTAGTTGTTTCTTTAACTCTTTCATTCTATTGGCTTCGGTAGATTCCTTCTTTATCGTCATTATCATGTTACTGGCTAAATAATTTATTGTTGATTCTTTTCCTCTGTCGAAAACTATTGTGACTGGTGTCAAATCTTTATTCACCCCTTCCATTGTTCTTTATTATTTATTACCAAATAATTTTCTTCTACTTTAAAAATTTCGATTTTTCCCTCTTTCTCCAGGCAGGATCGCAATGTGAATGGGGGAGGCGTTCTCCTCTTTGTTCGGAGCGACATTACGTAAAAATCTTGGAAAAATCTAACACTGAAGGAGCATGCAAACCTGGAATACCAGAGTATCTTTTTTGTCCCGTGCAGAGGGGGGATGGTCCCCACATTCTCGTGGGGGTCATCTACAGACCACCTAAAATACAGATGCAACGCGACTTTAATCTTTTTCCTGTCTTACGTTCTCTGGTCTCGGTGTTTAGTCATAACGTGATAATGGGGGAACTGAATGCTGATCTGTTGGCGACTTCGGACGATGCAAATACCATCAAGCATCTTACCAGTGAGCTCTCCATGCAATTAGCGCCGCATGGTCCTACACATAGAGCATCTTCGTCTCACACGTGGATTGATTTAACGATGACGAACGACAACGACTTAGTACTGAATTATGAGAATGAATGGCTGCCACACTTCGGAAAGCACAGCTTATTAGACGTCACCATAGACATTCACAGTCCTGACCCTGTAAGAGAATGGTTCTCTTACAGAGATTACAACAGCATCAAAGCTGATTCTCTGAATGAAGTGCTCTCTGAATGTGACTGGAATGTCATGAATTCCCTAGAAACCAACTTGGAAGGTGCTTTATCTGCTATGAACACTAATCTTAATTTAGCTATTAATTTGTTGGCACCAAGTAAACAGGTTTGCCTAAAAAAGAAATGTGCTCCTTGGTTTAGTCCTCAGCTTAGGCAGCTTGTCAATAAGCGAAACGCAACTCTCAGGAGATATAAGCGTACATCAGAGACGTTGCTTCTTGATCAGTGTCTAAGACTAAGCAGGGAGGTCAAGGAACGCTTAAATTATGAACGGGACCCTTACATACAAAAACATCTTGTAACATCTCTCGATGAGAACAAAAATGTATGGAAGGACATGCGGAACCTTGGCCTTCTCCCAAAGCCAAGGGAGGAGGGGTCTCAAGGTTTTACCTCAAGTGCCCTCAATTAGCATTTCACCGAGGTTTCATCCTCTCCCTCGGAAGACATTAACGAAGCTATCATCATTATAAACTCTGCGAGTGATGACGGTTTTAATTTTAAACCTGTCAATTTCAATGTCGTGGTCTTAGCGATATTACATTTCTCCTCTCAGGCGAGAGGAGAGGATGGAATCCCACAATCAGTGGTGGTGAAAGCACTTCCTACCATCGGAGAATATATCGTGGGACTATTTAACTCCTCCTTTGCTAAGGACATTTTTCCGGAGGCTTCGAAGAGAGCGCAGGTCATAGCCCTGCAAAAGAAAGTAGCCCCGACGACCACCTCAGATTTTCGACCTATAGCGCTGCTTAGCTTCCTTTCTAAGGTTCTGGAAAAAATAGCCCATGATCAAATCACGGAGTACCTCAAAGAACAAAAATTACTAGATCCCTTCCAGACTGGTTTTCGTAAGCACCACAGTACGCAGACAGCACTACTCAAACTGACGGACGATGTACATATGGCCATTGACAAGAGAAAGGTAACTTCTTCTTTTATTCGATTTCAGTAAGACATTTGATACCATCTCCCCAGGTAAGCTTCTGGGAAAGTTGAGAGGTTAGGGTTTACCAGAGCGGCTCTTCATTGGATTAAATCATTTTTACAAGGTCGTTCTCAAATGGTTATCTCTACAAAAAAATGGAAATTCAGAGTATATTGAAACCAATCTGGGAGTTCCACAAGGGTCCGTCCTGAATCCCCTACTGTTTTGTCTTTACGTCAATGACCTACATAACAGACTAGACGGACTCGACATTAAGCACATTTTCTACGCAGACGACCTCCAAATATATCTTCATATTGCAAAAGAGGATCTATCAGATGGTCTGACTCGACTGTCTCTAGCGGCATAAAAAGTGGCGGAGTGGGCGGCGTGTTTCGGACTCTGGCTCAACACCGGTAAAAACAAAGCAATTTACTTTGGCTCAAACAGGAATGTGAACGACATTAATAGCAGGTCACTGCCAGGTGTTGGGCTGGGGGACGGAGTATACGTTCCGTTCAGCGCCGAAGTCACCATCCTTGGTGATGTATTGGACAATAAATTATCGTGGAAGTCGCAGATTGACTCCATCACAAAGAAAGTTAACAAAGCCCTTTACAGTCTGCGGTTTATACGGGGCTGCACCAATGAGGTCTAGTCCAACAACACCTGGACTACTGCACGGTCATGTGCTTAGATGCAACGGACGAACAGCGTATCCGACTGCAAAGACTAAGCAATGCATGTGTGAGATATGTTTACGGAGTTAGGAGGGATGATCACATCTCCCCCTACAGGAGGCTCGCTTATGGAACTCCCTTCCTGCTTCTATCCGCCACCTGCCATCTTACACAGCTTTTAAGAGGATGCTGCGCCAACACTTGTTGGCGATAAATCCCCAACCTCCAATATCAAATTTTATCTACTCTGCTGGGCATTGGTCCAGTGAATCATAGATCTACGCAAGTAATTTGACTGTGATATTTTTAATATCTTTTTAACTTGACTGTGATATTTTTAATATCTTTTTAACTTGACTGTGATATTTTTAATATCTGTGATAATTCCAGTATTTATATATGTATTTATTATTTTATTTATTTAATTGTAAATAGACTACCTCACCGGCTGTCTTTTGTCTTTTGTAAATATAACGTCAAAGATAATCCTCACAAAGGAAATAAGCTTTGTACATGTAAATTTTGACACGAAAGTTTCTGTAAATGTAATTTTTTGCCTGCACAGGCGACTAAAGTAATATCTATCTATCTATCTATCTATCTATCTATCTATCTCCTTTTTATTGTTAATAACGTCATTAATTACCTGATTTTTATTCATTTCTTCAATGCACTTAATTTTATTTATTATTTCCATTTCAATATTTTCTTTTGATTTTTTAAATTCCTCTTCCTGAATATAGGGCTTTAATAATTCCTTTGGGCCTGGATTTATTGATTCTTCTTTTCTTCATTTCCTTCTTGATTTATTAATTCTTAACAGTCCATCAACGGGATTATTCAATATATCGTTACATTTTTCAGACTCAATCTTTATATCGTCACACGTAATACTCAAAATTTTCTCTTCATTATTTTCATCATTATATTTTCTTTTAAACACATTATCTTTCTTCTATAATTCTTCATGACAATCTTCATTAAATTCTTGAGTCCCTTTAGCTACTGCATACTGATTTTCCTCGCCATTACTATACAGGGTGTCCAAAAAGTCTGGAAACACCCAAATAACTTTTCAGGTGATTTATTTGTAAAAAATATCAAGGTTATATTCGATGTAATTTTTGAAGATGACCTTGATGGTTTTTTAAGGTCAGGTCAGTTTTTTTTAATGGGAAGCACCATTTTTGACATCAGCAATGGAAAGAGCGGGAAATTTTACATTCAAAACCATTGAGGTCAATAATTTTCCATTCATCTTAAAGGTCATTTGGAGGTTATTCAATTATGAGGTCTCGCAGAAAAACTCGATTGAAGGAAATAGATCAAAGCTTACTTCAGCTGTTTTCTTCAATCACAAGTAGCGCTGACCTCAAAGCTAACCTTGTTTGTATCCTTTAAGGTCAATCCAAGGTCAAAATTTGTTTCTTAAGTCCCCCTCATCTGATATCGGCAATTGAAAAAAGAAAAGTTCCCATAGCGTTACCCAGAAACAATTATTGATTATTACTATTTCAAACTCTTCTATTGAATTCGTTCAAATAATTTTCCGCAGCAGTAGTGTACAATCTGAAAAAATATTTTACTGGATTTTGAATTTTCATATTCTGATCAGCTTGCGTCTCTTGCAAAGAAAAGTGCAATGGATAAACTCACTGATAGAGAAAGAATAACGCTTCTCATGATGAGAGGTTGGGGTCCGGTGCAGCGATCTTATAGGGCTGTAAGGGATCTTTTCAATGCTACATTCAGGCCTAATAGGACTCTAATTTCATTTGCAACAGTTCAAAAAAACTGTTAAAAGGTTTGAAAATACCGGCACTATTAGTGACCTGCCTAGATCAGGTAGACCAAAGTCAGCACGTAATGAAGAGAAGTCATTAGATGTTTTGTTAACATTCACTGAAGATGCACATACATCCACTCCTAGAGCTGCTCAAGAGCACGAAGTTAGTACATCATCTGTTCATAACATACTACATGAAGCGAATTTCCATCCCTTCAAAGCAACACTAATACACAAACTGAATGAAGATGATTTCGACCGACGCGTTGAATTTTGTGATGATATGATGGCTCGCATAGTTCAAAATCCTAACTTTCTATTTAACATAGTATTTTCAGATGAAGCTACATTTCAACTTGACGCAAGTTTGTATAGGCATAATTGTAGATATTGGGCAGCTGATAATCCTTATTGGGCACGAGAAGCTAAATCACAATATCCAAAAAAATTAAATGTCAGGGTTGGAATACTGAATGATAAAATTATAGGACCATTTTTTATTGATGGTAACTTGAATGCCCAAAATTATGAAGCTATGCCCCGCAATCAAATAGTTCCTGTAATAATGAAAATAACCGGAGAAAACTTCAATGGCACATGGTATCAACAGGATGGCGCAGCAGATCATTATGCACTAACTGTTCGCGCTTACTTAGATGCGGTATTTGTTAATCGATGGATAGGACGAAGAGGCATTATTGAATGGCCAGCTATCACCTGATTTGACGCCTCTTGATTACTTCTATTGAGGGTATTTGAAAGATCGAGTTTGCAAAACAAAATCCCAAAATTTGGATAAATTATGGCAAAGGATCATTGATGAATGAGCTCTCATCCCTGCTGAAATCATTAGAAATGCTGTTGGTGCTTTTTACCATCGATTAGGACAGTGTCAAGAAGTAAATGGGGAGCAGTTCGAGTATCTACGATAATCATAGTTGGAAATATTTATCCAATCACGTGAGAGGAAAGGGGACTCACGATAATAAAGCACCCCAAAGGGAACAGAAATTACTACGTCCACGCCGTTGTTCCTGGGTAACGCTAAAAGTAAAATCAAATGGCCTTTAAGATCAATGGAAAATTATTGATCTCAATGGTTTTGAATGTAAAATTTCCCGCTCTTTCCATTGCTGATGTCAAAAATGGTGCTTCCCATTAAAAAAAATTGACCTGACCTTAAAAAAACCGTCAAAGTCATCTTCAAGGTCAAATCTAAGGTCGCCGTTGAATTCCTTGTCGAAAATTACATCGAATATGACCTTGACATTCTTTACAAATAAATCACCTGAAAAGTTATTTGGGTGTTTCCAGACTTTTTGGACACCCTGTATGTTAATTCTTTAATTCTTTCATTTTTCTCTCCTTTACACTGCCCGTTGAATATATAAGTCCCTTTTTCCTCGGACCTCTCTTTCTTTTATCTGTGCATTTTGTTCATTACCAACAAGCGTGTCTTTCCCTTGACACATAATTTCCTTAGTTGTTTCTTTTTCTTTGTTACTTTTATTAACTTTTTCTTGTTTCACATATTTATTTTCATTACGAATTTCTTTTCCCGCATATGTTTCTTTATTCTCTTCATTGACATAATTACTAAAAAAAATTTTTTTCACAAATTTTTCTATTTTCCTCTATAACATCATTATTTTTGTTAACAATCTCTTGTTTATTTCTTGATAAATCTTCATAAGATACATATTTCTCATAATTTTCATTCCAACGACATTTTCTCTTAAAATCCAGAAAATAATTAATCAACATTTCTTCACTATTCTGACTCAATTCCGCAAAAGGAATAATAAGTCCATTTAAATCCAAATAATAAGATTGCTAAATAATATTTCTGTTAACATTCCTCCTATTCTTCAAAAACTATAATTTAAAACTACAATTATAAAACTATATTTCAAAAACTACAATTCAATCAAATAAGTTATTTCTTCTATTTCTTATTTTGCAAGTTTCTTTACAAAGTTCATTGCTAGCAAAGATGCGTACGTAAGTACAGGTTTTTGTGTATATCTCGACTGATATACAAGATGTATAGATTTATATTGAAGTAATCCACTAGGATTACTCTGGATTACTCACCTCTACTGGGGATCGCAAGACCTTGACGTTGGTGCAGGGGCTGAATCATGGGATCCATTGTGGGGCTTGATGACCGTGGGGGATGGGGTACGGGAGTCCTATAAACGGATATATCCCGCATCATGATGTGGGTTCCCTATAAACGGGTTCTATCCCACATCATTTTCATCGCCGACGGTCAGAGTGCCTTCCTACCTCTACAGTGTAAGGGTCGGTTATTAGGAGAGGGAGAGGACGCTGTCCTATCCCGCTAACAGAGGCTGGGAGGGCAAGGATCCTGTGGTGACCAAGAAGCGGTCCTCCGATGGGCAATGCGAGTAACCCATCGGGTACCCCGCTTCAGGGCCCGTCCTTGGAACGGGGACTCGCCCAATCCAAGGCGTTAGACACCGTGCCGAGGGATGCATGGCACAGGGGAACTGTGTCGTAAACGGTTCCTGCGGGGGAACAGGTCGAACCCCGTCGTATGAAGACCTTACCCGGGAGGGCGGCCACTGCCGGGTGGACTTACACTTCCGCACTACTCGTGGGACTCACATGGACCATATAGAAGACAACAAAAACAATGATTTAGGAATTGAGGAAGATCGGGCACTTATACCAATCTCTGAAATCCCTATGGACCAAGAAGGGGCTGGCAAACCGGCACCTTCAGCTGGGCAACACAAAGGGACGGGCTTGAACCGAAACCTGAGTGGAGCCCAGAGAAGGAAATTGCTAAAACAGCAGGCAATAAAGGAGGGCAAACCTATACCCAAGTTTGGGGGAGGCAGGAAGGAGAGGGTCAGGGAGGAAAGGCGGGCTAGAACCGCCCAACCAACCACCTCTGCTACTGCACCCACAGGCTCGGCGAAAAGGGGTGCCTCCACCAGACTTGGCTCGATGACTGGTAAGCCACTGAAGAAGCCAAGGTAGGAAGGTAGCTATGCCTCGGCGGCATCAAACCTTCCCAGGGTAATCGTCACCTGGGAGGAGAGATGCCAGACGAGGTCTGCAAGAATATCAAAAAGACTATCGTTAAAGAAGTCATAGATATCGAAGACGGGGGCTTTGTACCCCGTTTCAAAGAATCCTTCCCTAGAAAGGGGACCATGGTCTTCATATGCGAAGACAAAGAGCACCTGGCTGGAAGGAAGGGTAAAACACCACAACCTAGGGCGGGAACTTGGGTTGAGGGTGGTAAATCCGGAGGAGCTTAGGATTATAAAGGTAATCGCTAAGCTTCCTCCGGAAATAGATTCTGCCGAGGATTTCCTGAAGCTGGTCCGAAAGCAGAACGGGGGAGTGGAAACGGCAAAATGGGCGATCCTGCGAGGTACCAGTAATGGCTACCTCGTCTTGGGTCTAGATGAACCATCCGTGGCCACTCTAAAGAGCCGGAACTTTAAACTTGCGGTGGGCGTAGGCACGGTAACCCTTAAGGTACTAGACCGAAACGAAACCACCGCAAGCGAAGCGAAGGCTTCAGAGGAAACGCAGCAGAAAGTGTGGCCAAATAAATGGCAACTACTGGGATACGTTTCTCTCAGATTAATTTGCACCATTGCAAGAGCGCCTCAGCGATCCTAGCGAGGAGTATGGCAAGGGTGCAGACAGGCATAGCCCTAATACAAGAACCTTGGTTGTGGAGAGGACGCATAAGAGGACTCAACACAATCGGGGAACTTTTTGTAGGGAACGGTAATGGTAACGATAATGCGCTGGCATGTATCGTTACAAAAGGTATTAATGGCATTTTGTTAGAGGAAATAAGCTCTAGGGATATCACTGCCATCAAGGAGTTGAACCAACCTTCGTAACAGCAAATAGAATTGAGGTTCTTGACCTTACCCTCGCAACGATGGGAATCAAGAATCATATACAGGGATGGAGCGGCAGCAACCAACCATCTCTGTCGGACCATAGGACCACAAATTTTAGGATAGAAATAAAAAAACCTAAAGTGGAACAAAGAAGAAACCCCAAAAATACAAATTGGGCAGCATATAAGGAGGAACTAGGCGAGAGACTGGCCGTCCTTAAAGGACAATATGGTTCAAACCTAAGCCTGGAATGGACGTTAGAACAAATCCAAACGGCGATGGTCAGAACCTATGAAAACAACTGTCCCCTAAAACCCAGAGGGAGCAAAAACAGCACACCTTGGTGGAACGGAAACCTGGAAAAGCTGAGGAAACAGGCAAGAAAACTGTTTAACAACGCAAAGAAATTAAACGACCAGGAAGGATGGAAAGCGTATAAAAATACTCTGAATAAATTCAAAAAGGAAGTTAAGGCAGCTAAAACCAAAAGTTGGAGGAACTACTGCTCGGGTATGGAAAACCTAGCAGACACAGCTAAATTAGCTAGGCTCCTTACCAAGGATAATGACTAATGATTACAATGTCTAAAAGGCGCGGCAGGAAACTACACTGATACAGAGGAGGATACTCTGAAACTCCTACTCAGAGCTTGCTATCCTGATTTCATCAGGATAGAGGAGGAGACGACGCACACGCTGGAATGGTGTGGAGGACCTACAGATTGGAAGCTAGCAGCTAAAGTTATATCTAAGGAAAAGGTTGAGTGGGCAATTAATTCCTTTAAACCATATAAAACACCGGGCCCGGATGGCATCTTTCCGAAGATGTTACAGGAACGAGATGAACACATCTTAAACCTAATTACAGGACTACTCAGAGGATGTATTGCCACAGGATATGTTCCTGAAAAATGGAAAGAAACACGGGTGGCGTTTATCCCAAAACCCGGAAAAAAAGACTACTCCACAGTAAAGGACTTTCGACCAATAAGTCTAACGTCCTTTCTATTGAAAACTTTGGAGAGATTAATGGACTACTACATAAGGAATGAAATCCTGAGTGAAAATCCACTACATGCAGGGCAGCATGCGTACACCGTAGGCAAATCTACGGAAACAGCATTACACTCGGTGGTTACTTACATCGAGAAGGCCTTTTGTATGAAGGAAACAGTAATTGGAGCCTTCATAGATATTGAGGGAGCCTTTAATTGCACCACAAGACACCATTCGCAGAGCACTAGAAGTGCACGGCATTCCAAAAACCATCGTTAGATGGGTGATGAGGATGCTGACTAACAGGAGCATATACAGTGAATGGAGGGGTAAAAAAGTAAAAGGAAAAATCAATGAAGGATGCCCACAAGGGGGAGTACTCTCACCCCTACTGTGGCTACTAGTGGTTGACGGATTACTGTGTATGCTAAGCAAAGAAAGGATTTTTGCAATCGGCTATGCAGATGATTTCGCCATAATGGTGAAAGGTAAATTTGAAGAAATTCTTCCAGACCTCATCCAAAGGATACTAGAGAAAGTAAAGCAATGGTGTCAGGGGATATCCCTAGGGATAAATCCAAACAAAACGGAAATAGTCCTTTTCACCAGGAAATATAAAAGTAAAATAAATAAGGAAGTAACCTTCTATGGGAAGAAAATATCGTACGCAGAGGGAGTAAGATACCTAGGGATCTACCTAGATAAGAAATTACACTGGAACCAACATCTGAGTTCACAGTGCAAGAAAGTACTAAACATTTTCATGCAATGTAGGTCGGCGATTGGGACAGGATGGGGGCTTGAATCCCAAAAAGTCTTGTGGTTGTACGAGGCAATACTGATACCAAAACTGACCTATGCTGCAGTGATATGGTGGGAAGCAATCCGTAAAAGAACCTCAATCAAAAGCCTGGACCACATACAGGCTGTGGCATTGAGGGGGGCATACGGATTGAGAAGAAGTACACCCACGGCTGCAATCAGAATGTTGCTGGACATAAATGGCCTAGACCTTGACATCAAGGAGGTGGCGGCCAGGACAGCGTACAGAATGATATGCAGTGGTGAGTAAAAAGACAATGGGATGGGACACACGACCATCCAAAAAGAATATTTAACAAATGAGATCTTTTGGTCCTCACAGGATCAAACGAAGAGACATATCAGCTGCGGGAAACGCTTCAAAACAAGAATACCGAACAGAGAAGATTGGAAAGAAAACCAGTTCCTGGGACATGGAGAAATATGGTTTACAGATGGATCCAAGTCAGAGAAAGGAACTGGTTTTGGCATTTGTGGACCAGGCGGGGAAAACAACTATAACTGCCGGCTCAAAAGCTTTAACATAGTCCTTCAGGCAGAAATCGCTGCAATAAGAGCATGTGCAGATAATCTAGTGAGGAGGGATGTAAAGGGCAGATTTTTACATATCTGTACTGACAATCTGGCCACAATAATGGCCCTGGAAAACCCACTCACTAAATCTATATTAGTCAGGGAAACGAGAGACACTCTCGATAAACTGACTAAGACAAACAAGGTTATCATCAACTGGATACCAGGCCACTCAGGTTACAAAGGTAACGAGAAGGTAGATAACCTTGCAAGACTAGGTGCGTGCTATGGTAATCAACCCGAATGGGAGGTAGGAGTACCATACCAGGAGGGTTGTAATACCATAAGAACCGTAATAAAGAAGGAACGATGGGAAGCCTGGGAGAACTCTGAAGGTTATAGGTGGACCAAGGAGCTACTTGGAAAACATATTACTGCATGGATCTCAAAGAGCAAGAACCTAGACAAACAAGGGGCCCGAACCCTTATAGGCCTATTAACAGGACATTGTAGCCTCCATTGTTATACATACAAAACAAAGGGAACGAGTAACCTTTGTAGGTGGTGCCAAGAAGAGGAAGAAATCCCAAAACATTTCTTCTGCGAGTGCCCTAACCTCACAGGTGCTCGCGTGAAATGGCTCGGAACAGGGGTTCTGGACTCGGAGCAATTCAGCAAAGTGGGGACAAACAACCTAATGGCTTACTCCAAAGCCTTAGGGATGAACCGCTTTGCTGAGGAATAGCCAGGGGGGTAGGGATACAATGGCGAAAGCTAAGTGTCCCTGAGTTATACCCGGGCAATCTATATTAATAATAATAATCCACTAGGTGTTAACGAGTTTAAAAATTCTGTTGGAATTGTATTTGCTAAATGTTCATTATTATCGTTTTCTGCTATGTCAGTGACTAAGTATTTCGTAGACTGTATCGGTATAGGATTAAGAAATTCATTCTTAACTTTAATGATATCCACATTTTTTGCAGCTAAAATTACACTTTCATAAAAATGTCAATTTTTCATGTTTTTAAGTATCCAAAAATTTCATCTATAATATTTTTGTTTGATATAATTGTTTTTGAGGTTTTTATTACTTTATTTTCTCTATCATATTTTGATAAAAAATTACCCTTGCCTACATTTAAAAGCTACAATTTAAATTCGATATCACTTTCCGAAATTTTTTTATTTTGTTTTAATGACATTCATTTAAAATGTCATAGTATACTTATTTTTTGTAATTTAAACTCGATTCCTAGATGGAACAATTGGTAACATATTTCTTGGTAACTTTTGCTGCAAATATTCCATTATAATCAGATAAATCAACTAAAGATTTTTCTACGGCATTTCAAATTTCTTCTCTATAATTTTTATTATTATAATGTTCAAACCTCCTATTTTTTATTGTTCTCCTCTTTGTTTTTACACCTTTGCTTTAGCGATACAAGTAAATCTGTTTATTTGTTTATCTTTTTTTTCCATTAATATACCGTTTTACTTTACCGATATCATTGAATCTATTTATTTTTTGAGCCGAACACTAGAAAATAATTTTTTTCATTATTTTTTATCTTTATACGATACGAAACTTCATTTACTCACTTCAATATAACGTAGACTGTATCGGTATATGATTAAGAAATTCATTGTAAATTTTTTATCTACCGTTTTTGGAGCTAAAATGACACTTACATAAAAATTGAGGAGGGGCTGTATAGGGGTTCAATAATGAGGGGGTAACTGAGGAGGGTTTGAGGAGTGTCACCGTGAAGGGGAGAGGAGGGAAGAGTCGGGTAAAGGAGGGGAGAGGAGGAGGGTGGAGCGAGGAGGGGCGCGGAGGGGTTTTTAAAGAGTTAAAAAACTGGTTTAAAATATACCGTAAAATTTAAAAAATTATTGAGAAGGAGATAAGAGGGAGCGAAGGGGGAGGAGGAGGAGGGATTTAGGCCTCCATTTTGACCTTACGTCTATACTATTGTAACGTGGTAATGAGCAATTACAACTCACTAGATAAGTAAGGGCGCCGGAGACGCCATACGCGTAGAGTAGGCTAGAGATAGAGAGAGAAGAGATGAACGCGAGAAGAACGCGACCAAATAGCCGAATAGGCCCTCCCCACGAAGCGTCCGGAAGGAGCGGGGGGCAACACGCAACGCGACGCGAGTGCATTAATTGTCGTCGCAGCGATAGCTCTCTATCGCCTCAGCCTTGGAGCGAGCAACGTGAAAAGGAAGGAGCCGATGGCCGTAGCAGCGACGAGCCGACCATATGACCGATGCCGCATCCCAGACACGGTGGGCTTGAAGCTGGAAAAAGTTTGATGAAAATAAGGAAAAAATCGGCTTGCACAGGCTGATTAAGAATTAAAAGCAGATTCAAAATCCGTTGAGTTTGAAATCCTAGCTGATCCCTTTCGCTATTTATCGTCATTTTTGTGTTTTAAGCGATCAAATGACAGTAGAATATGTCTTTCAACTTTTTCCTTGGAGAGTTTTAGTAATGAAACTTATACAATTTTTTTTTTCTTTTGAAAGATGATATTCTATTAGAATTCATCGTTATGTAAAGAGAAAATTGAATTTCTAACCACATTCAGCTTACCCCAGGACCAACGACGAGGATGTAGTGATAATATGGCCCCATTTTTTCGCATTTTTTAAATATTTTTGTATTTTTTTTTTTTTTTTTTTTTATTATTTTTCGTTTTAAAGGTATTTTTATAAATGATAAAAGTTTAAAAAGATGAAGCTAAATCAAAATTAAATATGAAGGAAAGAAAATTCAGTTACCGCTTTATGTAATCTTGATACATAGGAAACATCATAAACATTGCTAACTTTATAGCGGTCCCAATATTTTAAAAATTCGCGATGAACAGATTCGCCACTTTGTTCGGACCAAAAGTCTAACCCATAATCATTATCTATATACTTTAAATTATCCTTTACATTAGCAAGAATTACATGAATAGTTAAAGTTTCTGAAAGATTCTCTATGCTTGCTAATGCCTTATTTAGTTCCAATATATAAGGCTCAACTGAAGTTTTTAATTTTCCCAGAAGTAAAGCAGCAATCTACAATTTTATTCATTGCTTTATAAGCAGCAATGTAAGGTATAATTTTAAAAATACCCATTTTTTTAAAAATTTCTTCGTCATTATGTTTATCAGCTTCTTTAAGTAATTTTCTACAAGCATTCCCTTCGAAAGCGTCTCCGTGATAATGTTTGGGAACAAGTTTTAATTTATGAGGCCATAACTATGCTATTTCATTGTCTAAAAGAGGAACGAAACCATTCCAAAATAAATGATTTACCAAACCTTGCAAAACGGGCAATTCAGGGATGACGCACTTTTCTAAAACACACACGTTATCGCCTTCATTGAAGAGAGGAAGATTAATAGTACTGCGAGATTCTCTGCTAAATTTTTTCTTACTGCTAGTAATCTGGAATTTTTCATAGTCAGCCCTCGAATCCCCGTAGGTTTTTAATTGCAGTTGATTTCCAGTTTCCGCACTATCAATTGAACTGGCACTTATACTTGAAAAATTTATAAAACTTTTTTTTTTTTATATTATGTAATTTAATAAAACAATAAGGGCATGGGTACGTGACTGATGCAGTTTGCTGTCCATTCACAAGTAGCAGAAGTTTAAAATCTGAAACAAATTTAAATGGGATATTATTAATTTTTGTTAAATCAAATAGTAGCTTAACGTTTTCGTACATTTCTTTTATTTGAGGAACTATGCACAAAAGTATTAATCGGTTTACACTGGTAAGCTTACCTCTTTTACTAACACTTCCACCCTCAGAATAGAGTTTTCATTTATGATGCAATTCGTATGATTCTTCGAGAATAACATGATTATTTTTGTATCCTTGAGTATCATGGGAACATATATTTTCTGAAGTAGGAGAATAATCTTCTGGAAGAATTGTTAAACTTATCTTAAACGAGCCTTGGCCTCCATCTTCTAAAACTTTAACTATAGTGTTCCCTATTATTTTCCGATGCTCAATAATTGCTTGAAGAATTTCTTCTGTATCTGCATAAACAATAGGTCGAGGAAGTTTTCGTTTCTTTTTATTCGAGCTGTTTTGACAATCAAATTAATGTACTTCATGTTTATATATCCTACTCAAAATTTTTGAATTTTCTGACGTATGTTTTGCAAAATGTGATGGGATTGATTTTTCCTACACTGCACCTTATAAAATTTGTTATTTTTCTCATTAGTTTGCCTGAAACTCCTAAATTGACTCTAAAGTTATCTAAACTTTCTTTATTAAATGAAACATTTTTTTCAATACTCGGATTTAAAAAAATTTTTGTCTTTCGGCCCCCGGTAGATAAATCTAAACTAATATTTGTATGTTTCTTAGCTTCCGGGGAAGCAGATATATCTTTTTTTTTTAATATACTGCAGGGGGTTAAGGCCGAGTAATAGGCGAAAGACGAGAACCCGGAGCCCGGATATCATACCCGCAGAAATGCAGCAAGAGCCGCACCAAGATGATCCTCGCCCTCTCTCTCTCTCAGGTTTAGCAGTCGAGGAACAGCGGTTCCCATTAGCGAGTGCGCGAATTAGCAGCCGACCTGGGTGCCCTTCTCCCACACCCGGAGAGTGCGTGGAGACGTCTGGCAGCCCACGGTGGTTGAGGGTCCGCTGCTCCAATCCGTTTGCGTGAAGGCGTCGACTTCTTTGCGCTGGCTGGCCGGCCTCCTGGAGCGGGAGCGAGAGCGAGGTGGTGATCGAGGGCGGAAGCGGACTCTGGATCGGCGGTCTCGGTACTCACTGCTGCGTCCAGGACTCCTTCTGCTGCTCCGGCTTCGGGAGTGGCGCCCGTGACGAGGGCGGGAGACAGAGCGTCTCATTCAAAAAATCCGTACCTTGGTGAAAAGGAAGGATAAGGTACACTAAATGAATAGGCGAGGCTTTTCAAAAGTTAACTGCAGAGCAGGCTTTATTTCTCAACCCTCTGGTGTATTCCACTGGAGGGGAGAGGCTAGCTCGCCGTTCCCAGGCCTCTCCTCGAGCCTCCGTATATGTATGCCTCATGGCCCTACAATTCTGTATTGGGTAGCGCGCCGCTAGGCCTTCTGCCAAGGTCTCCCAAGGCTTCTTTGGTCTGTGGGGGTAAAGCCCGCTGTTTTGCTGAGCCGTATTTTTTATGCAGGCGCAAAGGTGGCAAAATCTTACGTACTCTCTGACGGTGCGCTGCATCCTTGGCCACCGATGATGCATGCTGATGGCTCTTAGTGTTTCATCGGCACCTGGATGACCAGCGTGTTCGGAGTCGTGGTACTCGTACAGAATGCGTGCTTGTACGGAAGCGGGGACGGCGAGTTTCCATTCGTCGTCGACGTGGTCGCGTATCCAAAGACTCCCGTCCGATACGGTGTGTTTGTCCATGAAAGTTAGTTCTGCTGTCGTGAGGTTATCCTTCCTCCTCAAGTCAAGGTATTTTCGTGTTAGAGTCGAGTACTTGTTTTCGCTTTGTTGGGCCACCCGGATTTCGTCGGCCAGGAAGTTTGTCCTGTTTGGAGGATGACGGGCACTTCTTCTGCTTCTGCTGAGGCGAAGCTGGGAGGTACCAGACATTCCTGATCGTCTAGTTCCTCGGAGTGCTCTGGACCTGGTTGTCTGGAAAGAGCTTCCGGAAGTCCGTTTTCTTTGCCTGGGCAGTGCTCTAGTTTGAAACGAAACTCCTGTAGTAGCAGGGCCCAGGTCGGAACTGCTTGATGGCCCAAATGATGGCCAAGCACTCCTGTTCATTGGCGTGGTATCTGGTTTCTGCTGGCTTGAATTTTGCGCTGGCAAAGCTGACTATATCCTTGCCTCCTTCTGCCCTTTCCTGATACAGGACGGCTCCCATACCCCAGCTGCTTGCGTCGGTCTGGAGGACGAAGCGTCGTTCAGGATCAGGTCTGGCCAGCTTGACAGGCTGAGAAACGGCTTTGATGGTAGCCTCAAAAGCACTCTGAGCGGTCTGAGTCCATCTAAAAGCTTTCTTGCCTTGGAGGAGGTCCGTTATTGCCGCCATTGTGAGGGCCAAATCGGGGATGTATTCCCTCACCCAGTTGCATGCTCCGATGAAGCTTTGGAGCTGTTTTTTATTGCTAGGAGGTGGAGTTTTGCACAGGGATTCCACATACTCCTTCCTGGCCTCGTTGCCTGTGGCAGTCACGCGGAAGCCCAGGTAGTCCACGCTGGGAACCCCAAACTTGGATTTCTTCGGGGCTTCGGTCAACCCATGCATGGCCAGGCGTTCCAGGACAAGACTGATGTGCAGGAGGTGTTGTTGCTCATCTTCGGAGTAGATGAACACGTCGTCTACGTAGACTTCTCAGAAGACGCCGATGTACCCGACGAGCACCACCAGGCTCATCAGTTCTTGGAATGCCCACCGGAGGGTGTGCAGAAGCCCGTGTATTTTTTGGAGTCCTCTTCAAGAGGAATCTGCCAGAAACCGCTCTTAAGGTCGATTGTGGAGAAGACGCGTGAACGACCTGGAGCTCGGATGGAGTCGTTCATGCGTGGGAGGTTTTGTGCCTTTTTCTCGGTGATACTGTTGAGCCTCCGGAAGTCCACGCAGAACCGGTACTGTCCGTCCTTTTTCTTCGCCATTACTACTGGTGAACAGTAGGGAGAGTTGGCGGGCTCGATGATGTTAGCGGATAGCATCTACTTTACTTGCTCCTCGATGGCTCGCTTCTTCTCTTCTGAGTAGCGGTAACAAGGCAGGCGGAAGGCTTACTCTGTTGTTACTCTTATGACGTGTTTCACGGAGCGGGTGCGTGGCAGATTGCCGTCAATGGGGAGGAACACATTTGCATATTATTTGACCAGCTGAGTGAACCTGTCTGCTTGTTCCTCTTGGAAACCGTTCATGAGCTCAGGGATGCTGGCTCTGGGGGCGACAGATAGGTTGCGTGTACGTCCCACAAAGAGCGCAGTGATTTGCTCAGTTTTGCCAATGCACACTGCGTCACCAGTGAAGTCTATGATTGCTTCTTCTACCTTCAACCAAGGCAATCCCAGGAGGAGATTCTCGCGGAGACCTCTACCCACCAGCACGCAGATGTTAAAGACTTTTCCTTGTACTAGGAAAGTGATGTTGGCCTTGCCGCAGATGCCCATGGTCGCTCCGTTGGCAGCTAGGTTCGTAGAGGTCTGCAATGGTTCTACGCTTATGTCCCTAGGCAGGGTTTTTTCGTTAATGAAGCTGTGGCTCGACGCACTGTCTACCACCGCCAGCGCTTCTTTTTCCGCCAGGTTGATCCTGATCCTCGGCAGGAAGTTTTGGGTGTGAGTCACGCTGTTTATTTCCGGCTTGCTGGCTCGGGGGCGGGGGTTACCGGTGTTGCCTCCGCCTCTCTCCAGTTTTCCGGCAGCTGTCGTTCCTTGAGAACTGGACAGTAGCGGTGGAAATGTTGACCTGGACAATGCCAACACTTGGGAGGAGGTTTGGTCTCTGATTTCGCCGTAATGTTCTTGGGTGTTGCTTCTTTTGGCTTTTTTGAGGAGGTCTGCTTTTCTTCTTCCTCATCGTCTTCTATCTCTAGAGCCCTTGAGAGAAGATCTAAGAAGCCGTTTAAGCGATGTGCCGGGCGAGGAAGCACAAGCGCAACAGCGAGAATCCTGTGAGATCACCATCAGTGCGTACTCCCCGACACATTTTGTTGCGAGTGCGGGCAGGTACTTGGCGAGGAGTCACGGAACGCCTCGACTCCAGGGCAAAGCGTTGCCCATCGCGCGCTTGACCGATTTTCTCTATTTCTCTCTCTCTCTCGAGTAGATCGCGCATACGGACTCTCGTTCAGGTAAGAGTCGCAGCTCGCGTACACGAGCCGTACATCAACAAATGGTCGCGGGCTAAGGGCGTGTGCTCAAGGCCGTTACGTATGTGTGCAGCGCGGAGCAGGCGGCTTGCTCCCAACATTTGTTAATTGTTTACGCGAAGCAGAGGCTTGTGTGCTGACTGGCTAATTATCGGAGTTTTTGTTTAACTATAACTCGATAATTAGCCATAATTACGAAAAATGCCAATGGGAAAAGAGTGATTCAAATGCGATTCTGTACACGGGTATACTAGTCATGCCAGTTATTTTTTGAACACCGTGTATAATGCACACATTTTACATAAAAATTTAGGAGCTCGCGCGATGCAAAGGCAACCGCAGCGAATGCGTCGTCCAAAGCATAAAGTCGGCGATCACGTGCTGTTCGCGATTTATAATTTGTAAACGTGCGCTCATTACGAGGGCGCCAGGAGGCAGCACCCCCCGGACGCAGTACCCTGCCAACGCGCGCTTGCCGCAGTGCTAGCGTCTGGCTTAACCTCAACTCTCGATCTCTTCTCGACCAAACGCCGTACGGATCACATCTCAAGCTCGCTTGTTCCAGCTTTTTGCCTGCTCATAGCTTTTTGTTCCTGACCATCGCTTTTTACTGTTCCTGCTCACCTCAGCTTATTGACGCTTGTCTACTACAAGCAACAACGCTCATCAGGATTTGTCTCCAGCATCACTCAGCAATGCCCCGCTTAGTCACAGCTCGTGCCTCGTGGCACTGTTAGATTACCTCACGTACAAGCGGACTCGCTCGAGAGCTCTTTCTCATTGTATACTCAAATTAACGCTCGTTCAATTAATTCAATGTGTACCGGCTCAGTGTAATTTCCCACGATCCCACATCCGCTCATGCAATTCTCAAACATTTGGTCCTTCGAGTGATTACTCAGATCATTGCTCTTGCTCGTCGCTGCTTCGCTCGTCACTGAGTTTGCCAACTCATCCCACTCAAAATGGCCGACCAATCTAAGCATACTCTCAAGGCCTTAGAAACCAAGAAGGTTAAGCCAACGATCAACTCAGCCATCAGTGATCAGGAACTATTGGAGGTCCTCTGGACATCAGCCGCAGCAGACATGCCTTATTTCCGCGACAATCTCCACTCGCGTTTGATCCTATTCGCCAACAAACTCAGGCGATATTTGAAACAGCTCATCGCCAAACTGATATCTTCGACAGCTCAACCCAAGCACGCAGCTCAGGATGATTTAAAGCTCAACCCTTCAACCTCATCCAACGCTAATTGAGGAGTTGGTGTAGACGTCTACACATCTGTCAGCTCCATTGATTTACCATTGCTCACCAGTCTGTTCATCATTCAGCGTCGATCAAGAGTCACCTCACGTCGCCCCAAACATGTCAACTCTCCTAGGCACGAGTCCGAGTTGTCTTTTATTTGTGAACATCTCTTTCAACAGCTCAACCTGCCACGCCATGCGATGTCGATTGTCATCAACGGCATAGGAGATGCAAGGGCAACTCAGACACTTGGATCTGTAAGGCTCACGCTATACTCAAGGCACACACCCGAGGCAGTAACTATTGAGGCTCATATTCTTTGAGCGGTCTCCTCATTAGTGCCATCCAGCAAGATCACCGTTCTCAATTGGCCGCACCTGCATAACTTGCAATTTGCTGATGAGCAATATTTTCTGTCTCACCCAGTGGAGCTTATCATTGGAGCAGACTACTACGAACCTATCATCAACCCTGGAATCGTTAAAGCTCATCCAGAAGCTCCAATCGCTCAGTCATCAATGTTTGGCTGGCTCGTTCTTGGTCCAGCTAACGCATCATCTGTCAGCTCAGCCACAGCTCATCATGGTTCTATTCATCAGGTTTATCTACAGGACTTGCTCGGTAGCTCACGTGCCACCGCATCTAAGTGCCTGGCCAGCATGAACAAAAGTATTACTAAAAATGCTCAATTTGGACAGCTCTACACAAAGTTAATGGAGGAATACCTCGAGATGGGACACATGAAAGAGGTAGATTCTGCTTCAGACTACTCAGTCAATTTCTCACCATATTATTTGCCGCATCATGATATCCTCAAACCAGACAGCGCCTCCACCAAACTTCATACTGCCAAGTAAAGGTTCATCCTGATGACTGGGATCTGCAGAGGATCCTTTGGTTCAATGACACTCATCAGTAAGTGGCCTTCCAGCTCACCAATGTCACATATGGCACGAAGGCAGCTCCGTTCCTCGCTACCAGACCACTCCTTCAACTGGTTGACGATGAAGGACATAAATATCCACTCGCCGTCCCGTCCTTGCAGAAAGGAAGATACGTTGATGACATATTTGGAGGAGCTGATACTACTCGACAACTAAAGGAGATTGAACATGAGGTGACTCAGCTTTGCCACGCGGGCGGTTTTCCGCTCTCCAAATGACACAGCAATCATTCAGAGTTGCTGTCTACTACCTCATCTGAAGGCTCAGCGCTCACCTTAGACGACTGCGCAACCTCTCTTCTCGGAATGAAGTGGCGTCCTCAAGAAGACTAATTCACCTTTACTTCTAAGTTCAAGGCTGAATCAGGACAGCTCATCAAAAGATCTATTTTCTCAAAAGTCGCTCAGATCTTTTATCCACTGGATCTAGTAACAGATTATTAAAGGTTACCTCATTACTTTTTAGACTCAAGAACGTGCTCAAACGCCAGGCCAAACCCTCATCGTAGTACACCGCTCAATCTCTAAACGATGCACTGCTACTTTGGATCAAGGCAACTCAGACAGCTTATTTCGCTCCAGAATTCAAGCCTCTTACTAAAGGTTTTGCTCTGCCAACTGGACACGCTCTTACACGCCTGACTGCATTCATCGACCCTGAAGGAATTCTCCGAGTTGGTGGACGGCTCGAAAAGTCGGCTCTCAGCTTTGCTGAAAAGCACGCTGCGATCTTTCCTCGTCATTCTCATCTCATGACTCCACTCATCGATGCAGCTCATCACTCAACGCTACATGGAGGAACTCAACTGACGCTTGCAAGACTTCGACAGAACTGTTGGTTACTTGGAGGGAGAGCGCCAGTAAAAGCGTTCATCTTACGTTGTGTCTCATGTGCTCGACAACGTGCTGTTGTAGCTCAGCAGCTGATGAGACAACTTCCACTCTCACGTGTCACTCCAGCTCGAGCATTCTTGCACACTGGAGTTGATTACGCAGGTCCAGTGACCATCAAGACTTGGAAAGGACGCGGCTGCAAGACTGACAAAGGTTAAATTTGTGTCTTTGTATGCCCCGCCACAGTAGCTGCTCATACTGAAGTCGTAACAAACTACTCAGCTGACTACTTTCTTGCTGCATTTCGACGATTTGTCTCACGCAGAGGAGTAGTTCAGACTATATTCTCAGATTGCGGTACAACCTTCCAAGGTGCAGACGCTCAACTTGAACAGCTCTTCAATCAAGTATCTCAAGGACATCAGGACGTCTCATCCACTCTGGCAGCTCAAGAAACGACGTAGAAATTCATCCCTCCTGCCGCTCCTCACATGGGTGGAAAATGGGAAGCGCTCGTGAAATCTATTAAATTTCACTTACGTCGCACTATCGGCGACACTCTGCTCACGTATGAAGAACTAACAACTCTTCTTACGCAGGTGGAGGCAGTTCTCAACTCACGCCCACTCGAACCACTCAGCGACAATCCTGGCAATGTCTCAGCGCTCACCCCAGGACACATTCTCATTGGATCAGCTCTAAACAGTGTTCCTGAACCATCGCTCTTAGATTTAAACTCATTGCGGCTCTCACGATGCAGCTCATTCAACAAAGATTGCAGACCTTTTGGAAACAGTGGTCTGCTCATTATCTACAAAGGCAACTGGCAATCTCCAAGTGGCACCATCCATCACTGGGACTCTGGCGCTGCTCATGGACGAAAGGTCTCCTCCATTACGCTGGTCTCTCGTGTGCGTCACGCAAATCATCCCTGGGAAAGATGGGCTCACGCGGGTGGTGACACTCAAGACTGCCACCACGACTATCACTCGACCAATTAGTAAGTTGGTGCCTTTGTCACATCCTCTCACCAGCAAGGACTCATTCTGACTCATCGCAAGCTAGCTTTAGGACCCAGTTTGCACATCAGCTTCGACTCAGCAGCTGTCTGGCCTTACAATCCAGACAGTCCTCCTCAGCAGTTTTCACTCATCGCAAGCTGGCTTTACGACCGAGTTTGCACAGCAGTTTCATCTCAGCAGCGGCTTATTAAACCTGGCTTCAATCCCCCCGGCTGCGCTCATCAAAGTTATCATCGCTCAGAAATTTTAATTATCAAGGACGTTGCCAACGCGTGCTTGCCGCAGCGCTAGAGTCTGGCCTAACCTCACCTCTCGATCTCTTCTCGACCGAACGCCGTACCGATCATATCGCAAGCCCGCTCGTTCCTGCTTTTTGCTTGCTCATCGCTTTTTGTTCCTGCTCATCGCTTTTTACTGTTCCTGCTCACCTCAGCTTATTGACGCTTGTCTACTACAAGCAACAACGCTCATCAGGATTTGTTTCCAGCATCACTCAGCAATGCCCCGCTCAGTCACAGCTCGTGCCACGTGGCACTTTTAGATTACCTCACGTACAAGCGGACTCGCTCGAGAGCTCTTTCTCATTGTATACTCAAATAAACGCTCATTCAATTAATTCAATGTATACCAGCTCAGTGTAATTTCCCATGATCCCACATCCACTCATGCATTTCTCAAACACGTGCGTATTAGTCAAGAGAAAAATGTTTTTGAAAAAGGAGCCGCAAAAAGCTGGAACGAAGAAATTTTTCAAATAACCCACGTGCTAAGGAGACAAATTTTATGTATCTACAAACTGTGCGACTAGGATGGTGAAAAGATTGAGGGTTTTTTTTATCCTGGAGAAATTAGTCTAGTTTACGATCAAGAATATCGAATCGAAAAACTTATTCGATCACGAGGAAAAAACCAAAAGAAACGATACTTGCTTAGCTGGATTAGATTCGCCGATAAATTTAACTCACGGGCAGCGTTAAGGACATAGAAAGTTTATAAAATGCAGGCTCACGATGTTTCAATTATTTTACCGAGCAGCGGCAGCTTAAATGATTTCCCCTCGAATATTACAATTAATTTTTCAACTCGTCTGTTAAAGAAACCTATGAACGATAGCCGTTTGAGACATTTTAAACACGGTGTATAAATTTCGATACCTTCATTCATTGACGCTTTAAATGAAGGTGTGCACGAATATCATAACGACGTTTGGGGAGAAAAATTTGTTTACGATAAGGATGGAGGATTGGTAATCCGCATAGTGTAGAAAAAAGATGACGAAGATTACCATATGCCTTGTATTTTGAGCGAGATTGTAAAGTGAGTGCTTGATTTCGAAGATAAATTTTATTTTTACAGATTTTTACAGTACGCCAGAGGATTTTACCCGAGTCAAAGTTATTGGCGACGGTATTTTTGAAGGAAAACAATGAATCGTTGAAAAATAGACAATTGTTTTTATCAAATCGAAAATCTGTAGATTTGATAGGGCATTTACACTGCGATGTTTTTAATCAGGATCGCTTTTTACTCAATGATGTGGAAGTGCGACTTCACCTTGTTCGATCGAAAGAATCTTTTTGTTTAATGAATAATTCGGCAACCAACTAGAAAATAAATAATAGCGAGGCTACTTTGCTCATGCATCGTATTAAGTCCGGAAGTTTTAATTGGACATGCTAAAGCACTCTCTACTACAACTGCTAAATACCTCATAACCGAAATGAAGACTTTTACTATGCATCGAGGAATCGTTAGCAATTCGCTTGAAAATGTTATTCTTGGGCAGTTATATAAACGCGTTATAATAGAATTCGTTGACAACAAAGCTTTTAACGGGGATAAAGGTCTGAATCCGTTTAGATTTCTAAATTATGGAATAAACTGTTTGTCTTTATATATTGGGTTAACCCAACTAATTTTTATTGGGTTAAAAATTAATTTGGTTATTGGATTATTGGGTCAAGTAATGGTCTAGTGAAGGTCACGCGAAGGTCCCCACGGGTACTACCTCTTTGCCTTTAATCTTACACCCGCTATCTCAGCGTATTTGCAGGGCATTAATATCTTGTAAAAACCGGCACGCTTAGAATCAAATTACAATTCGATAGCCCGCCCAAAGCGAAACTTATAAACTGTATTATATGTTATTACAGTTATCTCTCAAACCATCTAGCAGCATCATCAACAGCCACTAGGAACACTACAAACATGGAAAAAACAGACCACGTTATCAATATACAAAGATTTCACGATAAAGATGGCAACTTCCTTCCGAAAGAAATTGCCGTGCTAGCTACCGACAGTCATTATATTTTACATTGGATGGTGAAGTACGACGAAACAAAATATAAGATTGAAGACTTGACTATAGAGAACTTTTAGCAACAAATACATACGTCATATGTTATTATCACTGCATCGAGTGGTTCGACGGAGAAGCGGATCTCGCCGCAGTGTACAGAACATTGCGGGAGATTTCTCGTAACGCTCTGCACATTTACGTAGGCGGGCATCAAAAATATGAGTTGCTTCAAAGTTTACTTGCAAGGCAAATAATTAATTTTGATGGATATCACTGTCCCAGCTTCAAGAATCTATCTAGACATAATGATCACTACTGTGCTTATCACGGAGCGAAAATAGAATAGTTTACTTGTGTTCTTGGCTATACTTATAAGCTGCGAGATTGATTAAATAGATCATTGACATTCACGGCGGCGGAGGATGTGGATGAAGTGGACATGAGTAGGTGAAGACAGATAAATAAAATAGTATCTTGCTTAGGTCGTTTCGAAAAAGTCGTATCATTGCGTAAGCATTAAGGTGATTAAGACTGAAGGTGACTTGCTTGTACTTGTAATAAAATGAAGCGTCTTTGAAAAATTTACTATTCAGATTGAGATATGTCACAACTATTTAAGATTAAATTGTAAACTAAATCAGACTAAAGTTAAATAAGTTATCTAATAATCTCTGAAAAAATTAAAATTGTTGCGTTCAATGTTTCTAGTCAATTTATACTGAAAATATATAAAATGACAACAACATTTTTTGAGGAAAATTTTTAAATTTAATATTCTATTTAAATTTGTGGTTAAGATAAGAATGCAGATCAAACTTTGACTTGACACAAATTTCATTTCTACTAAGGATTTTTAATTAAAGTAGAAAGTAATGATTTTAACTGTAATTTAACAGTACATATTTAAAAAAGTATAATTATTTCATGAGAGTTAAAGAGAGTGAAAGTAGAACTTTCACTAATTTTTGTAATAAAAAGACTTACAATTATAAATTATTAAGATATAGTATTAACACGTTTGTAAAATAGCATTTTTTGCTGTAAATGTGAGAGTACAGTTTTTGTCGAATGTAATGTTTTTCTATTTATTTCTATTAATGACATTTTACTTATTTAATTTAAGAAAGTAGCATTTTTTTCAATATTTTATTGAATATTTCACATGAAATTAAGAAAGTAAAAAGACAAATAATTTACCAATTAATAGGTTGAAGCCTAACATTTTACTGTGTAAATTTAAATCCAATTTTGGAATATATTTAAATATACTTTTAGTTAACGTAATTCATAACTTTTTAAAATTTGTTAGTTTATTTTTTATTGTGCATTATAACTTTCTTGACTTGTTAATATTCCTGTCTTGGACGATCACCAACTTTTTGATGGTCGTGAAACTAAATTAATAATAAGATATATATCTACAGATAAATAAAATAGGTTAGCAAAAGATATAAGGATCTGACAAATTTAAAAATTATCATTTAAATTGGCACATTGTTTAAAATAGCGTAAAATTGTTATTAGCGAATTTCGGTTTTATTATGTATCAAAATGTCATCAAATATATTTATAAAAAGAATCGATGGTATAGTGGATAAATGACGATATATTTGAAACACAAACATGTGCAACAGTCCAAAATATTATATAAGTGTAAGATTTGTCAAATTAAACAAAGATTACATTTTGGATTATCTGTAACAAAATTTAATGACCTTAAAATTTTTCTGAAAATTAAGGATAAAATAAGTTGTTTAAATTTAACAATCGGTGCGCGCGCATTGCTTCATGAATATAATCCACTATCTGCTATCGATTAAGCGAATACGAGAAAGTTTATTTGACGTTTTGCTTCTTAAGATGCGGATAACTCAAGAAAACTTTTGACTTTTCAAAAGAAAAACATTACCGGCAAATTTTAAGAGCTTGTTTTTCAAAATAGTTTAAGACCAAGAAAATTGTGAAAACATAAAAAAAATTATGCTGGTTTATTTATTTATAGGATGCTCCGTATCTAACGAACATATCGATAGTTTAATTCGCAGTAGCAGTACAGAACATCATTGCTGTCACTATCAAGATTCGATTTTTCAAATATATTTTCTTTTTTATACTTACTATAAAATGTATTCAAAGGAAGGACAGTCACAAAAGCAATTTATGTATGACCTTCTAACAATTATTATGATTTAGCCAAAAAATATATTAATACCGGTGAACAACAAACTGCGTCTGTTTAAAAAAAATTATTTATTTTTTTTCATACATTTTAAAATCTATCTTGTTAAATTTATAATACTTATGCCCCAAAATTTTGTAAGTTCAAAACAATATATACAATAACAAAATTGATTTTTTGAAAATTTTTAGTTTTATTTTTATTGAATTTTTTTATTATACGTGGATTTTAATTTAAAACAAAATTGGAGAAAAATATGAAAAATTAAATAAGTTAGATCTTAATAACAAAAAAAAAATGAATTCGATTTTTTAGTTTGTTTTTAGTTAAACCAAATTAATTCTAGAATAATATTGAAATTGTTGATAATAATAACCCGGGTAAAAAAAGCTTATATATGATCATATATGAATATATACAGTGGGCCAAAAGTACCGGAACGGCAAAATAACTCGGCGGGATTGTATTTTTAGGAGAAAAAGCTTAAAACAAAAGATATTGAATTTTCTCTTGGCTATTCGACGGTTATAATGATCATGACCTTGACCATAAGCTTGAATGTCATTTCAAGGTCCACTTTATTTTTTCAAATGGGAACCCCTATTTTTGACACCCGATTCGCAAACAGCAGAAAATTTTGAATTAAAATGCTTTTAACACTTTTTTGACTAAACACATAGTTTCTGAGAAAAAATTCGATAATATTTAAACAATTTGAACTCTTCAATTTTTTTCTCGAAAACGATGCATCTAATCGAAAAATTACTAAAGATATTATTGATTTAGAATTGCATGAAAAATAGGGTGGTCCTTTTTATTTTTCCAATTTTTAAATTTAAAATATTATTTTTTAGGCAATTCCACAAAATTAAAAATTGGAAAAATAAAAAGGACCACCCTATTTTTCATGCAATTCTAAATCAATAATATCTTTAGTAATTTTTCGATTAGATGCATCGTTTTCGAGAAAAAAATTGAAGAGTTCAAATTGTTTAAATATTATCGAATTTTTTCTCAGAAACTATGTGTTTAGTCAAAAAAGTGTTAAAAGCATTTTAATTCAAAATTTTCTGCTGTTTGCGAATCGGGTGTCAAAAATAGGGGTTCCCATTTGAAAAAATAAAGTGGACCTTGAAATGACATTCAAGCTTATGGTCAAGGTCATGGTCATTATAACCGTCGAATAGCCAAGAGAAAATCCAATATCTATTGTTTTAAGCTTTTCCTCCTAAAAATACAATCCCGCCGAGTTATTTTGCCGTTCCGGTACTTTTCGCCCACCCTGTATAAACCTTAACATATAATTATATAAAGAATTTGACCTTATATAATCATAGATAATCATACATAACCATTGTGACGTTTGCAGTTTTTCAAGAGAGATGGTCAACTGCAAAAGTTTTTATGTCTATCTTTCTGTTTGAGTTTATGAATACACCTTGTATCGAGCGACAAATACAAGTGTTTTAAATTTGGATTCTTACTAACTTAAACTGTTGAAACAGACCCAAATGCTGGCTTATAGAAATACCATTTTTATATGTGTAATAAAATATGAGGGGGATTGCTATTGATTCTGCTGTGCGACAGCAAATCTTTATTAGTGAAGGGAAGTGAGATTTTTCTGTGTGAGTTCTTTTCTTTATTCTTATTTTAACCTAATCAACTTTATAAGGATTTGCATAGGAAAAAGCGAACCCTTAGTTAGGTTGATTGGGTGTAAAACAGCTTCTTCACCGATCATGCAATGGTTCTGCTTGATCAAAAGGGAGAGCAGAGAAACGAAAAAGAAAAGGACTCACTCCAGTCGGTAAGGGGGAAAAGAAAAGCAGAGTTCAGCTTAACTCGGTTTGAAATTCTAAGAATTACGGAATAGGGTAATCTTTTTAGGAAGATTGATAAAATAAACAACAAACAACTGGTTTTGTTAAAATTGTTTAAGTGGATAAGCTGAAAACAAATGTAATAAATGTATATATATATATAGTCATGCATAAAAAGGGAGGGAAATTCAAGCTCCTTGTTACTATGTTGTGCTCTCCTAAGAGAATTTGCAGAGCAGGCTGCAAATTACAACAAAACAAAAGACATCAAGAATTATTTAAAATGGAGAACTAATGACGAAGGAGAAACAAGCTGAGTACAGCTAAGAATTTTCTTCGTATTTAGTCTTATAATTTTTACCTGAAATCACCGTCACGAAGTAGCCGCAGCGAGTATACAGCGGGGAGGTCAGGCCCTAGGGTGACTCCTTGGAAGCGGGAAGACGGCACGGCTGCAGAGGTCAGCAACACAAGCACTCACTGTTAAAACTAGCCCTAAGGAAGCTGTAACGTGCAGAGTCACTGCTGCCAGCAGAGCGAGGACCAGACTACATCTTTTCTCAGTGAGGGCCCGCCCTTTTATATCTTAGGCTTTTCCTCCCTTGTGGGTCCTAAGAGGGGGAAAAGCTTGGCTTCGCTTGGGAAAGCCTATATATTTTCTTGTTTGTTATAGCAATTTCTCTTGTTTGGCTGTGTCGTCTTCCCGTTTAACATTTTTCTCTATTTGTTTACTTAATTCTATGAAAGTTTGCAGAATTTCAAGTAATTCTGTTAACTTTGTAATTTATTTGATTAAAATGTTTTTTAAAATTATTTCGCGTTTTTTTTGTTTTTACAAGGCTTGCAAATTACAATTTTATGGAGAAAATTCATAAACGTGATGAAGGATTGAAAATAATTACTTTAATTATTAAATAGGTGTGCATGTCTTGTTTATAGAATGAATGGCATGTTATAATTTGCAAGTTTGTAAATTTTTGTTGATTCTTTTCTTTTACACACATTTTCTTTAATTATTTAAAATCTTGAACATTTTTTTATTAAGGATAAATATATAACAATGAGATATTTAAGGAATTCTTGATTTTAATCATCGAGCATTTGTTTAATTTGTGTTTGCTTATTTTCTTAAATTCATACGTTATTTAGAATTGCAGAAAGTTTCTTTTTTTGTTTTATTGAAAGTTAATTTAATTTGTGAAAAGAGCAAATAATATTTCTTAACGAAAAAGTGTTCAAGATTTTCCCTGTTTTTTTCTTTCTGTATTCTGGGAAAGCGAGAGTGACCGTTAGGCTGTGCGAGACCTGCAAGTCGTAAACTTAAGGGTTTATGACTTCCTGATGTCTTATGGACGGCTGGCCTGCACTTGTATTTCGGGAAAAACAGCGATTGGTGTGGGAAAGATTTTCGGTGGGAACTTAAGTGTTTTTCTTCTTAAACTTTTTTAAAGATATAATATTTATTTTGTTGTCTTATGAGTAAACATTTACATTTAACTTTTAACCTAAAGGTATAAGAAAATAGCGAGAGAGCAAGTGAATTTAGTAATTTCGATAATAAAAATAAAAAGAAAATTAAATTTTGGTATGTTCATTACACCATACATGACAATATATGATCACGTAATTTAACGTACATCGATATATGATCATATACAGGGTGTCAATTAAGTCCCGGGACGGCTGAATATTTTCAGAGGTAAAGTAATTCTGATAAAGGTCAAGGTCATTTCTTAAGTAACTTTCAACGAGGAATCTAATGGTGACATTCACTTTGAACTTGGACTTGACCTTGAAGGTTATTTCAAGGTCAACTGTTTTTTTTTAAATAGAAACCCCCATTTTTAAGACTGGTAATCGATAGAGCGGGAAATTTTACATTCAGATACGTAATTAAGTCAGAGCTAGTGTTTGAACTTGAGGGTTACTCCAAGGTTATTTACACTCCAGCAAGGTTCTTAGATACCTCTGAATATTTTTGCAAGCGGTAAAGCTATTCCTCGTGTAACTTTCAACGAGGAACTCAATGGTGACCTTATACTTGACCTTGGACGTGACCTTCAAGGTTATTTCAAGGACACCTATTATTTTTAATGGAAATTTTCATTTTTTACACTGGCAATCGATAGAGTGGGAAATATCATTTCGAAAATAGTATTTGACGTGATCTTTAGAAGGTCAAATCAAGGTCAATTTTGGATAAACTGTCAAAACATTGTCGTATTCAAACTTTAGAGGATTTATGAAAGACTAAATGTTTGAAAAAGTTGTGAAACCAACAACATTGACCACCTTGACTTTGAGATCAGCTTTGCACATTATTTGGAGGTTCAAGCACTTTTTAAATTAATAACCTTACTATCGCCCTTATTCTTACTTTTAGCGTTACACAAAAACAATGACGTGGACGTAGTAACTTCTGTTTCCTTTGGGGTGCTTGATTAACGTGAGTCCCCTTGCCTCTCGCGATTGGGGTGCTTGATTAACGTGAGTCCCCTTGCCTCTCACGATTGGTGTGCTAAAGTCTTTTGCGTTTTACTTAATGATTCAAAGTTTAACGACGGTGCTCAAACTGAAAACCTTCAACTTCTTGACAAAAAGCTAGGCGATTGTAAAAATGAGTTACAGCATCACGAATCATCCCTCTATCGATTCTAGCAGCCTCTTGCATAATTCGATTGCGCAGTTCATCTAAATTGTCCGGTTTAGTGGCATAAACTTTACTCTTAAGGTAACCCCAGAGAAAGTAATCGAGTGGTGTCAGATCCGGAGATCTAGCAGGCCACTCGATTTCACCCCTTCTTCCAATCCATCTATGAGGAAACTGAGCATCCAAATATGCTCGAACATCTCTACCAAAATGAGGGGCTGCTCCATCCTGCTGAAACCACGTTTCATCGTAATCATCAACTGCTATCTCTCTAATTCGTGGTATAATTTGATTCCTAAGTAGCTGTTCGTATGAAGCGGCAGTAAGATTACCCTCGATAAAAAAGGGGCCTACAAGAGTATTGTTTAAGATGCCAGCCCAAACATTCAACTTGTGTGGATATTGTGTGTGATTGTCCAACATCCATGCAGGATTTGTGTCTGACCAATATCTACAATTGTGTCTGTTAACTTCACCCTTTAAAGTGAAAGTAGCCTCATCCGAAAAAACTATATTGTATAAAAATTTAGGATCTGCGTCTATTCTGTTTATCATCGCTTCGCAAAACTCGATCCGGCGATCAGGATCATCGTCATTAAGCTCCTGTACCAAATGGACTTTATAAGGATGAAAACTGATGCTTTTCAGAATTTTTCGTACAGTTTCATGAGAAACGTCATGCTCATGCCCAGCTCTACGTAAACTAAGATGTGGATTTTCAATAAATGCTTCAGCAATTTCAATCTGCTTATCCTCAGTTGCTACAGATTGTGGGCGACCAGTTCTCTGAAGATCATTGACAGTCCCAAATTCTGCGAATCGCCGTACAACCCTTTCGACTGTAGATTTTGAGATAGGTGTTTATCCGTCTTCATTACGAAAATGGTTATTAAACAACGTACGAACTTCGAGGGTAAGATCGGACTCGATCTCCCCAACCACGCATCATCAATAAACTTATCCTTTCTCTCGTCGAAAGTTTAGCATACGCCATTGACTTTTATTTAGATATGAATAATACACGAGTCAGAATATTTATGTATTTCAATTTAGTTTTAATTTGTTTATTCAGAGGAAAAAGAAGAATAGTGGTAGCGACTCGTCCGCAAAAACTAAGCTAAAAACTTATCAATTGCAAAGAAAAACGAATTGTTCAAAAAGAAATGTTTACAATGAAGGAAAATGTTTATTACATAAAAAAATTTTTGTTTAACTTGTTCTTAAATTTATTTTGAACTCATGAAAAGGTTAAGAAAATGAACAGTGACAGGAATTTTTTAACAAATAATAAAATAAGGACTATCAGTTACAAAAGAAATATTTAAAAGTTTAGAAAGAAATTTAAAAAAAAATCAGAATTAAATAAAAAAACTTCTTAGAAAAAAATCACAGAAATTTATTCGCAATTTATAAAATGAGCTAAAAATACAAAGAACTTGTTTAAAAGAATAGGAGGTTTGTCGGTTTGTGGGATAATTTTAGAATTTATATTTGTAGGTATTTGGGTTTATTATCCATATGGGAGTTAAATTTATTGATTTAGGGTTCAAAGATTATGAGTTCAAGGTTCATGAGTTTGCAATTTATGGATTTGTTAATTAATGGGTTTTAAATCTACCGGATTGAAGTTGGACACATAAATGTCAAAGCCTGAAACACCGAACCCATGAACCCTCAACTCACGCTAACCAATCGCGAGAGGCAAGGGGACTCACGTTAATCAAGCACCCCAAAGGAAACAGAAGTTACTACGTCCACGTCATTGTTTTTGGGTAACGCTAAAAGTAAGAATAAGGGCGATAGTAAGGTTATTAATTTAAAAAGTGCTTGAACCTCCAAATAATGTGCAAAGCTGATCTCAAAGTCAAGGTGGTCAATGTTGTTGGTTTCACAACTTTTTCAAACATTTAGTCTTTCATAAATCCTCTAAAGTTTGAATACGACAATGTTTTGACAGTTTATCCAAAATTGACCTTGATTTGACCTTCTAAAGATCACGTCAAATACTATTTTCGAAATGATATTTCCCACTCTATCGATTGCCAGTGTAAAAAATGAAGATTTCCATTAAAAACAATAGGTGTCCTTGAAATAACCTTGAAGGTCACGTCTAAGGTCAAGTATAAGGTCACCATTGAGTTCCTCGTTGAAAGTTACACGAGGAATAGCTTTACCGCTTGCAAAAATATTCAGACGTATCTAAGAACCTTGCTGGAGTGTAAATAACCTTGGAGTAACCCTCAAGTTCAAACACTAGCTCTGACTGAATTACGTATCTGAATGTAAAATTTCCCGCTCTATCGATTACCCGTCTTAAAAATGGGGGTTCCTATTTAAAAAAAAACAGTTGACCTTGAAATAACCTTCAAGGTCAAGTCCAAGTTCAAAGTGAATGTCACCATTAGATTCCTCGTTGAAAGTTACTTAAGAAATGACCTTGACCTTTATCAGAATTACTTTACCTCTGAAAATATTCAGCCGTCCCGGGACTTAATTGACACCCTGTATATCATATACATCATATCTAAACCCCTCGTCCCCCCTCCTCCGCCTCCTCTCCCCTCCACCACCACCCCTCCACACACCAATTTTTATGAAAGTATATTTTTTGCTACAAAAAATATTGATATTTTTCAAAATTAAAAATGAATTTATTAATCATATACCGATACCATCTACGATTTCATTTCCTATTGCTGAAAATACTGCCTTATTTTTCAATTGGAATTGAAATCAGCCAAAAAAGAAGTCTACGCACATTCTACGTATTATAAATAATGTTTTGATACAATCAGAAATGCCATTAAGAATGCCGTTTAAAATTATTTGAAAAATCAAATTTGCTCTAGAGGTTAGCAAAGAACATAGAGAATCGTCGGTACAGTAGAGCGCGGAAATTAAGTTAGGCATCCCCTTATTAATGAAAATGTAGCAAATGTCATTCCAACTGAATTTTTACTCTCATTAACTCCTAATGGATTACTTTAACATAAATTAAAATTAAAGAAGGTTCAATTATTATGTTGCTGAAAATTTTAAATTGAAATAATAATTTAAAATAAAATAATGGTTATAAAAAATTATGTTCTGGAAATATAGTGTAAAAGTAAACATTAGTAGTTTATGCTACAAGGGCGAGATGCGTTGCTTCACACACGAGTGCTGGAAGAGATCGCACGTGCAGCATACAAACATTTTATGCGATTTCTGTGCGGAGAGCAGGAATTCGTGGCATATTAGTAAATACTTGGGAGCAAGCTGGGGATGGGCAGGGGGTTCCAGGGGCGGAGCCCCTTGTGTGGGTGCAAGGGCAAATCCCTGCCGGGGGGGGGGGGGGGCAAGAAAGCGGCAACAAACAATGGATTTAAAATATATTAAAAAATTAAAACAAACATAAAAAAACCGAAAGGAACAAAATAAGTAATATATACATATATATATATATTGTGACGCTAGGTACTATCGTGTACCTGCGCGTCGTCGCGAGCCTTCGCGCCGCGAGGTAAAGTTAGGCCGTGGCGCGCGGGAGCGGCGGCCATTTTGAAAGCTCGGGAGATTCTCTCGAGACGTCGGCGACGACGGACGCGTGTGTGTGCGTGTGCGACCCGGGTACGATTCAGGGAGACGGAAGGAAGCCACGAGGTAGGCGAGCGTGCAGGTGGAGATGACCTGCAACCGAGGCTCTAAGGTGGCGACGATTGTAAGTACCGCCCGACTACTCGGCGAACCTTCCCCATCCCTAACCTCCCGGATACCACCACTCTATCGCAGAGCTGAGCGGCCGGCATCAGCTGTCATCAAGGAGGACGACGGCTACGCGAACGCGAGTACGAGAAGCGAGAGTACGGGCGTACTCTTGCGTTGTATACGGGCCGCGGCGACATACATTCGCCGTCGGGTACTCGCGCGCACCCCGAGGAAAGGACCTCGAGGGGCACTCGTGCGTGCCCCATTGCACCAAGCTCGTGCAGACATGTCTCGTCCGCGAGGCAATAGGTCAGAAACAACCCCGTTACAACTGGCGCCCAACCACGTGTGCATTGGAGGTTAGGATTGCACCGCAGCAATCTCAGAATTTTGTTTACCTCGTTCTCGAGAGATTTTGAATTTGCAGATCGGGTTACCGACCGAGTCGGTAATCTAGAAGCAGGAGAAGCTTTGCGAATCGGCCGCTAGGTGGCGACGGGCTTTTTCACAGGGAGTGAAAAAGCCGCGAAATTCAACTCCGAATTAAATTCTAGAGTTCGTGTGCGTTCGTGAAGAGGGATAAGAATTGAATTTTCTTTGAGAAATGAAAGGGGGAAAATCAGGGGATTTTTCCGTTAGTAGATTTAGGTGGATAGAGAGAATCTCGCGTGGCTGCGAACGTTCCTTCACGCGGAAGTAACGTGCGAAAAGGCGATTTCTTTTGTTTTTGCAAGCGGATTTGCGCGGAAAATAAATTTTTCGATTTTCGTTCGTGTTCGGAGAATTAATTCGATCAGACAGGTGCAGCTGTAACCTGCTCCTGTCAAAAAATTTCTTTTTCACTTTTTTTTTAAATTCCTGGAGTACGTTCGTAAAGTGAACAGTCGCAGCCGTGCCCTGCTCCTGTTCAGAGACTTTACGATATTGGAACTCACGAAGAGTTACAAATTCTGATTAAATAAGCGAACGGTCGCAGCCGTGCCCTCCTTCCATTCAAAAAGCTTTTAATCACTGAACGCACGGGGTGTTAAAAAATCATTCAACAGCATACAGTCGCAGCCATGACCTGCTAATGTATCGGGCAGCTGTTGAGTGAAAACTCGGAATCTCAACAATCTAAAAGCAAAAACAAACCAAGAATTCGCACTTTCGACTGGGAACCTCTTGTATTGGCTAGCTAGCGAACATCTGTAATTTACAAAGTATTGTAATTTACTAACACTAGAAACACGTCTGGTAGAAAATTCAAGTGAGAATTTTTTCCATTCAAATTGACCTCAAAAATCGAAAGTTTTCGAGGAAAATTCGTTTTTTCGCTGAATTTACCAGCGAGAATTTCAGATAGAGTCGCGTTAAATAAATAGAGTTTTTTTTACGCAGTTCAAACGCGACTGTGCTACAAACGGTAGGCAGTCGTAGAGAAATTCTCTAAGACGTGTTTCAGAGAGAATCTCACACTACACGTCAGGAGTAGTTGCGTCGCCAACCGAAAGGGCCGTCCCAAAAATTTTTCCGTGTTTTTGGGACAGAGGGCAGGCCTGTACTCAATCAGGCAAAGATGGAGTATAAGGCAGAACCAACGGAACGGGACGTCCAGCAGTGGCTGATGGCGATCCCGATCGAGGATCTGGAAGAGACGATCCAGCACCTCGGACTAAGAACAGACGGCGACTGCTTCGTGCAGCGTGCCCGTTTGTACAATTGGCTGCAGGGTAATTATACCGCAGCCGATTTCCCGGCGTGTAACTCCTCAAACGAGCATGGACAGGACATCCACAACGATACAAGACGAAAATTATGAGAAGGGCCGACCTCACCCCCTCTCAATTTACCAGAATAGCATAATTTGCTATTCTGAAGGTGACAAAGGAATTGGCAACATAGAGCCAAGCCGCACACCGCCATCAAGGTCAAGACACGAAAAGGACCAAGATAGCGAGACCGACGAGGACAGCCAGTCGTGACAGGATCAAACGACGAAAGTGGAATCTCTGTTACGAGATATCCAGCAAGCCGTGCGAACAACCGTACGAAAGTACGACAACTTGATGAACACAGTTGTCACCCAGGCGAAGACATTGACGTCTCTCACGCTGAGAGTCGATCAGCTGGCCCACGAAAGAGACCAGCAACGGCCGCCGATGTCAAGCACGAGAATCGACGGCCGACATTGTCGATACGCGAACGGAACAGATAAATCCGTCGCAATCGACACCGCGCGTTGGATTCCAGGAAACGTACACGATAGACGAGCCTGGAATCAACGAAACACTGAATGGTGCGAACACCATTCAGAACGCGCAACGGCGAATCTCGCCACGTGAAATCAGAACGTGGACAGATTTCACGAACGGAAGGACAAGAGAGCACATCGGTCCTTCCACAAGCGAAGTAAATCGCACAGGCAGAGGTCACGATGACCCCAGCCGAATAGTTAGCCGATGGAGCGTCACGTTCTCGGCTCAACAAGGAGAAGACGTAGAGTCTTTCCTTAAAAGTTTTGAGGACAATGCTCAAGCGGCAAAACTCAACGAGAGCGACATGCTGGTGTCGCTCCCGTGTGTCCTAAAAGACGTTGCAAGTATGTGGTACAGGAACCACAGCAGCGATTGGCAAACATGGGCAGACTTTTGTAGAGCCACTCGGCGCAGATGGGGCTGCGCCCATGATAGGCAAGAGCGCTTACGAGACGACATCAGGCGTCGTTTCCAACAAAGCAGGGAAACCAGCAGCCATTACGTAACATACATGGAGAGCATGTTACGTGAGATATCCCCGAGGATGACCAGGCCTCAAGAAATTGAGAAAGTTTACATGAACCTTCTACCCGAAATCAAGAGGATTGTCAGGATAGAAACCTGCAATACGACGGACGATCTAGTTGATCAGTGCGTCAAAGCAGAATACATCCTGGATAGGGAGAAAGGCGACAGGACGCCAATCCCTCCGACCAAGGCGGTGATGCCAGAAACGGCATATAAACCACAGAGCGGGAAGACAAGGACGTCTTCACCATTAAAGGTGGCGGCAACAGCCGCTACAACACCGGTGATGCAGGAGAAGCCCGATGCTCCGATAGCCGGGATAGGTCGGCAAGAAATGGCCGACCTATTAACGAAGCTTAGCGGAGAGCTGGTGAAGGCTTTCCGCGAAAGAAACAAACACAGGTAGGGAGGGGGCAGCAAGGGTGCCTCCTCCTCGGCGAACAAGACTGGCCGACCCGGAAAAGGCAACTCGAAGAATAGCAGTAGCAGCGGGAAGGACGGCCAGAAAAATATGCAAACAAAAGACCCCATCCGGTGTTTCGGATGCAACAAGGAAGGGGTAATCCGAGCAAAGTGCCCTAATTGCTCGCCGGAAAACGAGCAACAGGGGAAGTAGGGCACTCAACTACTTCTCCGAACGCTAACGAAGCTAGTCAGGAAACTTCAGAACCAACCTCTTAGGGCGTTAGCGGGACAGCACTACCGGATGTCCCTGCGGAGGAAAACCTGGAAACCAGATGGTGGTTACAGGTGGAGGTGAAAGGGTTCCACTTCCGCGCACTGTATGAAACAGGCGCATCGGTCAAAGTGATGGGACCGATCGGTCTGCAGTTGATAACTGCATGTGGCCGAACACTTATGCCAAGCGAGCACGCAGGTGCCAAGCTCGCTGACGGTAGCACGAGCCTAATCGTGGGCTGTACTTACTTTCCCTTCAGAATAGGGGGCATAAGCAGGGAGATCAAAGTGTCGATCGTCCCTGCATTGGATGCGGATTGTTACTTGGGCACTAATTTCATGCAGGAATTTGGCTTAGTATACAATCCGCGATCAAATAAGCTGACGTTGGTGGACGACAACGTCAGCGTCGATCTCCAGCTGGCATCAGTTAAAGAGATTAGCATGATCCAGATCGGCGCAGTAGGCTTAGGCCATGTGACCGAGGAGCAAGGAGCACAAGTCGAGGCACTTGTGCACGAAATGGTCGGCACGGAGCCGACCACACTTGGGTGCACCGCGTGGGTCACCCATACGATTAATGTGGGAAATGCTCGCCCCATCAAACAGCGATATTACCCGTATTCACCGGTAATAGAAGCTGAAATGCAAGCGCAGGTCCGAAAGTTACTGGACGCTGGCGTCATTGAACCATCTACGAGCCCGTGGTCAAGCCCGGTCGTGATGGTGAAGAAATCCGGTGGAGGATACCGGATGTGTATTGACTATCGAAAAGTCAATACACTCAAGGTTTTGCTGGACGGATACCCGGCAAAACGGATGGACGCGCAAGTCCAAAGCGGCAAAGTTCTGCACAACGTTAGACGTTAGCAACGCGTACCATCAAGTACCTCTGGACGAGGCATCTCTGTACCGGGAATGGGCCACTTCCAGTAGAAGAGAATACCATTTGGCCTGGAAGACGCAGGAACATCTTTCCAGCGCCTAATCGACATGGTCGTCACTCCAGATTGCGAAGACTACGCATTCGCATACTTGGATGACGTCGTCATAATGTCGAAAACGTTGGAGGAGTATCTCTTACACCTTCGTAAGATTTTAGGCAGTCTACGAGAGGCGGGCCTAACGATCAACCGGCAGAAAAGCCACTTCTGCCAATGCGAAGTAAAGTACCTGGGTGTAGTGCTGAACCAAGACGGGTTCCGCCCTGACCCGGAGAAGGACCTCACCTGCCGAGAGGAACTACAGCGTGATAGAACAAGAGTGTCTCGCTGTAGTATGGGCGATAAAGAAGTTTCGCCCATACATCGAGGGCTACGCATTCCGCGTAGTCACGGACCACAGCTGTCTGCGTTGGCTGCGCACACTGAGTGGTCCGACAGAACGATTAGCACGGTGGGCCTTAAAGCTGCAAGGCCACCAATTCACTGTTGAGCACAGAAAAGGCGCGCTCAACAATGTTCCAGACGCCCTTTCTCGAATGTACGAGGAAGAGGGCGAGGAGACACCAGTGGCAGGTGTCTCGTGGGCAGAAAATTCCCAGGATGAGTGGTACCTACAACAGCTTAAGAAAGCCAAAGAGGAACCACTCACCGAGTCGAAGATGAAGTGGGTCAGGAATAGACTGTTGTACTACAACCCTGACCAACTTATGCAAGGAATCCTGGGGGAGGACGACAAGGCTTGGAAGCTCGACGTTCCTCAAGAAAAACAAGGGGATATTATGAAAGAATGTCATGATAGCCCCACAGCAGGACACTTGGGGCGAGAGAAGACTCTCGCACGGGTTTCCCGTCAATATTATTGGCCATGCATGGATGCTTGCATCGCTAATTACGTGCGGCAATGCCAGACCTGCGAGCAGATAAAGGTTGAGCAAAGACGGCCGACGGGACTCATAGGCCGCAGGGTTATCGAACGACCCTGGCAATACTTCGCAGGCGACATTATGGGCCCGCTACCCAAGACGAGTAAAGGGTACGAATATATCCTAGTGTTTCAGGATTTATTCACTCGGTGGGTGGAAGTAATTCCGCTTCGCCGACCCACAGGCGAAGCCATAGTGGCGGAATTCACAGAACTCATCTGTCTCCGGTTTGGAACACCCGAAGTCTTCCTCTCCGATAACGGGACGGAGTTCAAAAACCGAACGATCAATGGTTTTTTGAACACCAAGGGGATACGTCATGAAACGACGCCCCCGTACCATCAGCAGGCTAACCCGGTTGAAAGGGTTAACCGAACGATGAAGCAGATGATCATGGCTTTCATCCAAGATGACCATGATCACTGGGATGAGCATCTCACAGAGCTCGTCCATGCGTTCAATAACTCCAAAAGTAGTGCCACATGAATGACACCTGCATTCCTCGTCTACGGCAGTCACCCGAAGCCCTTAGACTCAGAGTATAGCAAGCAGATGCTTGAGATACAAAAACAAAATAAAGAGAAGGCTCGAGAAGAATGGACTCTCCAAATGAAAAATGTCTTCGATGTCTACGACATGGCAGCGGAGAGTTCCGACAGGGAACGAGATCGGCAGGCGCGTTACTACAACGCGGGCCGACGAGAAGCAAGTTTTAAAGTCGGAGACCTCGTTTGGAAAAGGAACAAAGTCCTTTCCAATGCAACAAAAGGAGTAGCGGGGAAGCTAGCTCCGAAGTTTGCCGGACCGTACGAAGTGACGGAAATCTTGGGCAGCAACACTTACGCGTTGCGTGACCAAAGTGGACGGACAGTGGTTCCGATCCACTCAAAACAGATGAAAACATACATCCCCGGCGTAGACGTTCCTGCTGAAGAAGAGGACGTCGAGACCAGCGGCCGTCCTCCGGGGGAAGGCGGGAGTCGTGTGGATGCCCCCACGACTCCATCAGCAGAGGCTGATGAGAAGAAGAGCGGTGCCAGCGAGCAAGCGTCCCAGGCAGGGAGCGCCCAGCCTGAGGAGAAACCTGTAAAGCGTAAAGGCGAACGCCCGCGTAAAGCGTCCTACGCCGCGCCTCCAAGCCGCGAAGGAAGCCCGCCCGAGCCAATTCCAGGAGGAAGAGCGGCATTTAAAAGAAGCCCGCCGGAAACGAGCCCGCCGCCGACGCCAGGAGGACGCGGAGTCCAAGCGGCAGCAGGCGGCCCTGCGCGCCCGCATGGAGGCGGACGCGAAGGAGAATCGGCGCCGGGAGCTCTTCGAGCTCTACCCGGGTCGATTCTTCTGCTCGATGTGCGCGGAGCCAGGCGTGCTCCACGCCAATCAATGCCCGAATATCCGAATAATAATAATAGCAAAAATAAAGAGTCGGCAGGTACTGCTAGGCCCATGAGGCTGCAGGAGATTTTCACGAAAAAAAAAAAAAAAAATTCATTTACCCAATTGATTTAGCGATATTATTGAATAGACTTATTTTTTCAGTCAAATTCCAGAAGATAATTTTTTATAACCATTATTTTATTTTAAAAGTATTATTTCAATTTAAAATTTTCAGCAACACGATAATTGCGTCATTTTTTAATTTTATTTACTAAATGCTCATTATGGTCGTTTTCTGCTATGTCAATGATTAAATATTTCATAGACTGTATCGTTATACGATTTTGAAGTTAAAATTACACTTTCATAAAAATATCGATTTTTCATATCTTTAAGTATCCAAAAATTTCATCTATAATATTTTCGTTTGTATAATTGATTTTGGGATTTTTGTTACTTTACTTTATCGATCATAGTTTGATAAAAAATTGCCATTGGCTACATTTAAAAGCCAAAATTTAAATTCGATATCATTTTCCGAAATTATTTTATTTTTCTTTAATAACATACATTTAAAATTTTGTCGCAGTATACCTATTTTTCATAATTATTTTAATATTGAGGAGGGTTTGAGGAGGGGTTCAATATTGAGGATGTTCCTGAGGAGGGTTTGAGGAATATCACTGAGGAGGGGGGAGGCGGGGGGAGGAGGGGAGAGGAGGGAGGAGGAGGGGGGAGGAGCGGGGAGGAGGGGGGAGGATAGTTAAAGAGGAGCAGGAATATTTTTTAAATATATGAAAAAATATCATTAAAATGATAAATATAACATAAATTAATGAAAAAAATGAGGAGAGGAAAGATTGAATGAGGAGGGGTGGAGGAGCGGGGAGGAGCGGGGAGGTGGGGGGAGGAGGGGGGAGGAGGGGGGGAGGAGGGTGATAATCTTTGGTTTTGACCTTATGACTATATAATATAGGGAGATATATGTATATATATGTATATATTCGCGATTTGCATTTTTGAATCGCGCGCGCCCCATGGTTATCGACAGAGCTCATACGCGCGTCGCTGCTTTGCCGCGCCGACTGGCACTGCATTAAGGTACCATTCCACGCTCAAATATCTTAAGTCATTTGTATTTTGAGGTTAAGAAACACACATTCCACGTGGGCTCAAAATAAATCAATCACAGCTCAGAACTTGCATGCGTTTATTCAATTCCCCGCCCTCTGTAACTACCATGATCATTACATACACAAAAAATCTTAAACAGTATATATATACATATATACATGCATATAAGAAATTACGTATAAGAAATTCAATTTATTACTATCAGACATTTCAACTTTTAAGTTTTGTCAGTTAATTAGTTACACTAAATTTATGCAGCAGTTTAGTTACATTAAAATTATACGCAGATCATAGAGATAAATCTAATATCTAAAATAAAATCGTTCATTAGAACAAACAGATTTTTATATAATAGATTCATATAATAAATTTCCAAATTTTTTGAATTTAATAGTCACTCCGAGAAGTTATTAGTTACTGTTGACACGATAAATCTTAAAAAAAACCAGCTGTGTTAAATTATATAATCTATCGCGATTACACTCACTGATTTATTCAGAGTAACTGTAAAATTAATCCTTCGACCGAGTATTCACACAACTTGAAACAAGCAAGTCTAGGTGTCAGAATTTCAGTTAACCCGATAAATAAGTCTAATATACAGGGTGGGTCAAAAGTATCAAAACGGCAAAATAACTCGGCGGGATTGTATTTTCGGAGAAAAAGCTTCAAATAAAAGATATTGGAGTTTTTCTTGGCTATTCGATGGTGATAATGACCGTGACCTTGACTATAACCTCGAATGTCATTTCAAGGTCAAGTTAATTTGTTTAAATAGCAACCCATAATTTTCACCTCAGAAATGAAAAGAGCGGAAAATTTTACGTTCGAATGTGACCTTGACCATGACCTTACCCTTGACCTTGAGGGTTGTTTCAAGGTCTAATTTTTCTTTCAGTTGGAACCCATATCTTGTATTTAGTAACCATGAGTGACCGCAATTTACCTTTGATGACCATTAGTAACCTTCACTGGCTAGGTAGATCTGCGGTTATTCACTAGTGGCCATAAATAAATTCAAAGTTAGATACTTTTGATTTTTGCAATTTCAACACTAATTCTTCAGTTAATTGGATTCACTTTTTCTGAAAAAGCAACAAATGGTAATTCTGCATATTTTGTTAACAGTTGGTCTGACTGTTAGTGATACTGCCCTTGTAGTCTGTAAAATTATTTATTCATGTAGCTGTCGCTCCTTTAAAAGTTCTGTTTAGAATAGGTGAGAAGCAGAGAAAGTTTTAGCTGGCTGTTATTCCACATATCCTCCACAGAATAGTTAGTAAGATTTCCTACGTGTCCTGTTTTCTTTATGAACAGTCCTTTTCTGGATATTTGAAGGGTTGCCGAGTCTTAATTTTGTAGCCATTTCCTTCCAAATGTTTCCTTTAACGGAACAAGATGGAGTTACAATTTTGATGATGAGAGGGTGGGGAGATAGACGATGAAGTGCAAATATGATTTAATGAAACCTTCCATAATGACGAGGAAGGAATTTCGAAGTCAACTGTTTTCCGTACTAGACACCGGTTTGAAAAAACTGGGGTTAATAAAAATCGTCCGAAATCTGAAAAACCAGTTTCCGTGACGTCAGAAGAAAGTCAGTTTGAAGTAGCGCAAGCATTCGTTGAAAATCCCCGTTTGTCAAGTAGAAAAGCAACCCAAGAACTTGAAATGAGTCAAACATCAATTAGAAAGAATTTAAAAATTATCAAATTTCATCCGTATAAAATTCATATTCATCAACAGCTAAGCAAGAATGATTTCGATCGCAGAATAGAGTTTTGTGAAATTATAATGCAAAGAGTCGATGGCAACCCCGATTTCCTTCTTAATATCGTACTAGCAAATATAACCTCGCTCGCTGACGCTCGCTCGGTAATTGTTCCCTTTCGTTGATCTTTTAATATCTCTGTCTGTAGATATGAAGTTATTAGTTAAATGACATCAATTTGTAAGAGGTACACCCTTTACGATCGCCACACTCGCGACTTTCTCATAGTATTTTTTAGCTATTGCTAATGTAACTTGTAACATCACAGCCAGTAATATATATATATATTATTTAAAAAGTATATTGTAACGGAGCCGCCCCTGGACCTCACCGACGTCCCTCGGTGCGGTTGTGTGCAGCAGCGTGCTGCACACGTGCGATGCGATTCGCTACAGACGCCGGGAGAATTCAGACTCCCGGCTTTCTCAAGCTCCGCTAAGCTCGAGCGCGTGCTGAAATGGATCGCGAAGATCGTCTGCGCCGGCTAGCTCCCGGTCGCAGTTCACGGGGAAATCGGACGTAGACGAAGGAAAAAATAATCTAAGTCGCGAAGTCAATATTCGAATTTATTCCGAACCAACGAATGAACACAACAAAATGTACGCAGTCACGCATGTCGAGATGGGTCGCGGTCGCGCGCGACGTTCGGGCCGATGCCCTCACACTCAATACACGCACGCACACCAAAGCGCACGCTGCGCCGCCCGCAAATTAGAGGAGAAATCCTGGATACGTCTGTCCAGGATAACGCGCACTCCTCTTACCTTATCTGCCGGCCGACCTCGCACACTCTCACTATCACGCTCGCTACACCGCTGCTCTCTCGTACCACTGCCTCCTCTGTGGCCGCGTCTCATGGCCGCGATCTGCTTCGACTCCTGCTGCCTCCAACCTCTGTTGCTGCTGCTGTTCGTCGCCGTCCTCCAACACCTTCCGCACTGCTTCTCTTCAGCCTCTCGAGAACGTGCGAGAAAAAGCGCGCTCGCCGGTCTAAGACACGTGTTGTCCGCGCGAGAACCACCCGGAACATGGCGGCTGCCGCGCTAGCCCGCGCGGAGCGCCACTCCTTCTTTCCTTCTCACTCGAGCTTACGCTGCGCGAGCAGCTGACGAGCCGTGACAATATATATATTTAGTATACTTCATAATTATTTGAATTTACCGCGTGAATCGATAAGGTAGAGTACTGATAAGGCATAACATGCGGTAGGAGAAGGTGACTAAGCAGATTACAAGTAACCACCATATTTAGAATAATATTAAAGGTTATATAACTTGTTACGATTAATTAGTAATCTGTGAGAGACAAGATGATGATCAATGAACATTGAATATTGTTTCTCAATTTTGCAGGTTTGTAAATTAATGTAATGTTAAGTTGTAAAAAGTGTAAATAGCCTTATAATGTAATAAACTCAATTTTGCAAAAACGTTTCAGTTTATTGTGGTATTAATCTTGTCCTAAATAACAGTAAATAAATTACATATTATAAAACAACATTCTCGTTTAAAGAGGAAAGACACAATGGAAAAATTGAAGTTTGCGTAGATTCATGCGTAGATTGATATGAATGTGTCTTAATAAAACTGACTATTAACTCACAATGGTTGGACTGGAAAAAAAAATTTTGCGACACTTTTGCTAATAAAGGCTGGAGCTCAATCAGGTATGCAATTAATTTTAAATATCAAACAGGGTCATTAATAGATTACGCATTAGAAAATGAAAAGTTAATGTTAGAAACAAGGAAAAATATTGATGTTAGCACACTGATTGACTTAATTGCAGTAGGTCTACCTAACTACGTAAGTGACAGGATTGACAGAAATACTTTAGAAGAAACAGAAGAAGAAGATCCAAAAAAATAGTACATACACCATTGATTGACATAAAAGTTACAATATGTAAAAAATTTGTCATAAACGGAGTGTATGATACAGGATCAAATGCATCACTCATTAATGCAAAAATACTAAAATTAAAAATAAACAAATCTGATTATAAAAGAGCAAAATTAAAAACAATCAATGGTGTGAACAATCCCGAACACTTAATATAATTAAAAGTTAAAATTTTTAAAATTGAAAAAGATGTTGATGTCTTTGTGATAGACAATAAATATTTCGAGTCTGATTTTATTATTGGTCTAGACCTAATAAAACAATTTCATTTGTCTCAAGATGAAAATCTATGTATAACACAAAAAGGAGAAAAATCTAATAACGACAATAATAATTGCAAAAAAGATACTCCAAAAAAAGAGAAAAAAATAAATGAAAATAACGAAGGTATCCATGAAATAAATTTTAATGAATGCATTGATACCAATAATTTTAAAGCAAGTATAGATCACTTAAGTGAAAAAACAGAAAATCAATTAATAACCTAGTAGATGAATATAAACATATATTTGCTAAAGACAAATTTGATGTTGGAACTATACGAGAATATGAAGCTAGAATTGATCTGACAATAGATAAATATTGCAGCAAGCAACCATACAAGTGTACAATGGAGGATAAAACAGAAATAGAGCAACATATAGCAGAATTGTTAAAAAGAAACTTAATGGAAGAATCTTATAGCCCCTTTGCGGCACCGGTAACACTTGCATTTAAAAAAAAATGAAAAAAAAAGATCAAGACTGTGTATAGACTTTAGAGAACTAAATAAAATAATAATACCTCAGCCACAACCATTCCCAAGAATTAAAGATTTAGTAACAAAAACTAGAACTTGCCAGTTTTTTTCAAAATTAGATATCAACTCTGCCTTCTGGTCAATTCTGCTAAGGATAGAAGACAGAAATAAAACAGGCTTTATCACACAAGACGGTCAATACCAATGGACTTGTTTGCCCTTTGGAATGAAAATGTCACCAGCAATATTCCAAAGAATTCTAAGCAATATAATTAGAAAATACGGATTAACAAATTTTCTAGTAAACTACATTGACGACATATCGATATTTTCAAATACATTTGAAGAACATTTAGAACACTTAAAAAAATTATTAGATGCTATAACAAAAGAGGGTTTCAAATTAAAGTTATCGAAATGTTTTTTCGCAACAGACACAGTAGATTATTTAGGCCATATAATAGGTTATAATACAGTGAAACCTATGACAAATAATCTGAAATCAATAATGGACTTCCCGACACCAACTACACAAAAAACATTCGTCAATTTCTAGGTAAAATAAATTTTTACCACGAATATGTACCGAAGTTTACAACTATTTTAGAGCCACTGCATAAATTGCTTAGGAAGAACCAAAAATTTATATGGTCACAGGAATGCCAGAAGGCCTTCGATTATTTAAAAGATTATTTATGTAAGACACCAATTTTAACTATTTATGATCCTAAATTACCAATCAAAATTTATACTGATGGGAGTATTGTAGGATTGGGAGCAATATTGATACAACCTCAAGCAAATGGTAACGAAAAACCAGTGGCTTACTTCTCAAAAAAACTAACGAGCGCAAAAAGTAAAAAAAAAGCAATATACTTAGAAGCATTAGCTATTAAAGAAGCTATTAAATTTTGGCAATACTGGTTGATTGGTAGATCTTTTGAAGTGTACTCGGATCACAAACACTTGAAGGATTTAAACATAAAAGCTAGACCAGATGAAGAACTGGGTGATTTGACTTATTATATGCCTCAATTCGACTTTAAGGTGATATACAATCTAGGAAAATTTAACATAGAAGCGGATTGCTTAAGCAGGAATCCAGTACTGGACGCCAATGAAAATGAAAAAGATATTCTGAAAACAGTAAATATAATAAGCCTAGAAAATATTAAGACAGACCAAGAAAAAAATTAAGAATTAAAAAATCAAAGATTGATATGCAATAAACACAATTTATATTTACGGAAAGGAAAAATTATATTGTCAGAGGAGCTTAGCAAGACACTGATAATAAATGTACACAAAGAGTTCAATCATATTGGAATAAGTCAAATGACAAATATGATAAATAAATATTACACTGCCAAAAATCTTTTAGAAAACATCAAAGATACATGTAAAAAATGTGAGATTTGTATACAAAATAAAACAAGAGGCCAACATAAACACGGATTGTTGTCACAACTGGGTCCAGCGGAAAAACCCTATGAAATAATGTCAATTGACACGATAGGAAGATTCGGAAGCTCAAGATCAACAAAAAAATATATGCACCTACTGGTCGATCATTTTACAAGGTTCGCACAAATTATAACGTCGAAAACTCAATCAGCTAGTGACTTCATAAGATTAATAAAAAAAGTAGCAGATAACGAGCAAATAGGGAAAATCTTAGTCGATCAATACCCAGGAATAAATTCCTATGAATTTAAAGAATATATAAAAAGCAAAAACATTCAACTAATTTTCACAGCCGTGAACGCACCCTTTTCTAACGGCTTAACTGAACGGTTGAACCAGACCTTAGTAAATAAAATAAGATGTGGAGTGAATGAAACTGAAAACAAAAAAGCCTGGACAACCATAGCACAAAAATGCGTACAGAAGTATAATGAAACGGTGCACACAGTGACAAAATTAGTCCAAAATACTTGATGGAAGGCACTATAACCACCCTTTTGCCAAAAGAATTAACTACAAACGAGCAACTCACAAATTTAAAAGAAAATAGAATCAAAGCACTAAAAAACAGCATAAGATACCATGAGTATAATAAAAAAGTATATGACAGAAATAAAAAAGATCATGTTTTCCAAACTGGTTAAATGGTATACGTAGAAAACGGAAATTGTCTCAACAGAAAAAAATTAGATAAGTTAAGAATAGGACCATATAAAATACTAAAAAAGATCTCTGAGACGATGTTCCAAGTAAACACCGGATACAAAAAAGAAGAGTCTAACATTTTCCATTACTCAAAATTAACACCACTGAAAGTCGACACGGAACAAGCGGCTGCTAACGTTTCTCTCTCCCAAGGGGGGGAGATATAAGAAGTATACTTCTTAATTATTTGAATTTACCGCGTGAATCGATAAGGTAGAATACTGATAAGGCATAACATGCGGTAGGAAAAGGTGACTAAGCAGATTACAAGTAACCACCATATTTAGAATAATATTAAAGGTTATATAATTTGTTACGATCAATTAGTAATCTGTGAGAGACAAGATGATGATCAGTGAACGTTGAATGTTTTTTTTCAATTTTGCAGGTTTGTAAATTAATATAAATTATCTTATAATTAAGTTGTAAAAAGTGTAAATAGCCTTATAATGTAATAAACTCAATTTTGCAGAAACGTTTCAGTTTATTGTGGTATTGATCTTGTCTTAAACAACAGTAAATAAATTACATATTATATATTGTAACGGGGTTGTCCTTGACCTATTATCTCGCGGAGGAGACCTTCCTCCGCAAGATTGGCGCAATGGGGCACGTACGAGTGCCCCTCGAGGTCCTTACCTCGGGGTGCGCGCGAGCACCCGACGGCGAATACACGTCGCCGCGGCCCGTATACAACGTGAGAGTACGCCTGTACTCTCACTTCTTGTACTCGCGTGCTGTTGCGCGAACGCGATCCTCGCGTTCGCGTGTCTGTCGTCCTCCTTGACGACAGCTGATGCCGGCCGCTCAGCTCTACGACAGAGTGGCGGTATCCGGGAGGTTACGGAAGTGAAGGGTTTGCCGAGTAGTCCCGCGGAGTACTCGGAAGAATAACGCGGACGAGTAAAAATGCAATTTGGAGGCCTTTATTGCCTCCGTAAAAGAAAATTACAAATGTCTTGATCGCGAGGGTTAGTAGATGTCGGGCGTGCGGGCCGACTGCCCCGAACACGCCCGTGTGTTGCCGAACGGAGCCGCGCGCGAACGCAAGTGCGCGCGCTCCTACGAACTCTCGGCCGCGCCGGGAGTTCACCGGCCGATCGCGCGGTCTGCGATCGGCAATGTTTACGCGGAGCACGACTTTGCTCCACGTAAACAAACGCAACGTTCGAGAGCAGGCCGCCTGCCTGCTCGGTGTGTACGCACACGTACACACACGCACACGAAGGAACGGGTCGCTTACCCGTTCCACGCGAAGACCCACGATCACGACCTACGACCTAGACGTTGCACCCTGCGGCGGCTCGTCTCCACAAGCCGGGACTCTTACCGCACGAGAGTCTGCGTCCGCGATCTAAGGAGAGAGAGAGATAGAAGTAGTGAACTGGGGACGGCTCCCCACGTTCGCTGAACAAAGTTCGACGCCAGGGAGTCAAGGCGCTCCTTGACTCCTCGCTGGTACGCGCCCGCACTCACAAGATTAGTCGGGCGGTACTTACAACGTTCGCAGCTTTGGCTCGTCCTAGGCTGCTACCGCGTTCGCATACTCGTTCTCGCTGCTCGCCTCCTGGGGAACTCTTCGATTTCGGGATCTCGCTCGCGTACGCGTCCGTCGTCGCCGACAGCTCCTGAGAATCTCCCGAGCTTCTAAGATGGCCGCCGCTCCCGCGCGACACGGCCGAACTCTCTCCCTCGCCGCGAAGGCTCGCGACGGCGCTCAGGTACTCGACAGTACCTCGCGTCACACCCTACTCCCAGACGCCGTTAAGCTACGAACTTACGGCCTCTGCTACTCTTCGCGAGCCAATCCTCTACAGGTTGGGGATTAAGGGATAGGGAGAGGTGAATGAATTCAACACGAACACCGTTGTGTTGTAAATTAAGGGCGCTAAGCCTATATTTTTGGCCCTCAATTTACAATGGGATGTGAAACGGGGTCCGGCATGGGTCGCCTACGGGTACTTTCATTGGTTGATGTACCACCCATGCCAGTCCCGTTTCGGGCACTGATTCGCGTGGAGCACGCCTGGCTCCGCGCACACTGAGCAGAAGAATCGGCCCGGTTATTGCTCGAAGAGCTCCCGGCGCCGATTCTCCTTCGCCTCTTTCTCAATGCGGGCACGCAGGGCTGCTGCCGCTTATAGTCGGCTTCTTCTTGTCGCCGGCGGCGGACCCTCTCTTGGAGGGCCTCCTCGAGGCGCCGCCGTTCCTGCCGGAACTGTCGCTGGCGGGCCTCTTTAGCGGCTTGGAGGCGCTCCGCCTCCGCCCTCCTGTTCTCCCGCGCCAGGAATTCGTCGGCGTACGCGCCGCGGGAGGCTTCGATGCCTGCCCGCTGCGCGTACACTTCGGAGAGGACTGGGCAGCTCCGAAACACCGCCAGTACCTCTCCCTCCACCGTCTTCTCGAACTTGAGAATCTCCCCATGAGCATTCTCGAGTTCGCCCACGATCCACCGGTAGGCCCGGATCTTTCTGTCGAGGCCCTGCCTTAACCCCTCCCACCGCTGTAAAGCCGTCAGCGGTCGCTGATGGGGGAGGGCGCTTCTTCTGACGCCCTCCTCCTCCACTGTCGGGGTCTCCCCGGTCGCCACCGGGCGTACCCCGTCCCCTGGTTCTGGGGTATGTGGGCGGCGCAACGAGCGAGTAGCCTCCGGGCTACCCGCGTCGTCGGGGGTGTGGGTGAACTCCTGGCCACTCACGTCGTGGGAATCGCGTGCGGCGTCCTCGCCGCTCGCTTCGTTGTGGGCGGCCTCCTGGCCGCTCACCTCATCGTGGTCTCGGGCGGCGTCCTCGCCGCTCGCTTCGTCGTGGGCGACCTCCTGGCCGCTCACTTCGTCGGAGTCGCGGGCGGCATCCTCGCCGCTCGATTCATCGCGGGCGACCTCCTCGTCGCTCGCGTTCGGTTCCGGTGGGCTTGGCGGGGATTGGGGTCTGTCCCCAATCTCCTCCGCCCCCTCGGGGGTCCCCTCCAGGGTGCCCCAAACCGGTACCTCGGTAACCTCCTGGACATCCGCGTTCTTGAGGAGGAGTCGGGCGACTCCTTCCTCTACTTCGGGTTGCTCCATCTAGAAAAGGGACAGAGAGAAGAAAAGGATTTTTAGGAATGGCTCTCAGAGTTGGTTCTCTCCTATAAACCGTGTTTCCGTCGCGTCTTACTTTTTGGCCGCGCTGGCCTTGTTTTTAGAACCGGGTGGACGACCCGGTCCTCGCTTTACCGTTACGCTTCTCGCTTGCGTGACGGTGTAGGACGCTTTACGCGGGCGTCCGCGTTTGCGCTTAACAGGTTTTTCCTCAGGCTGGGCGCTCCCAGCCTGGGACGCTTGCCCGCTGGCACCGCTCTTCTTCTCATCAGCCTCACCGTCTGCGCCGGAGATGTACGTCTTCATTTGTTCTGAGTGGATCGGACGCACTGTCCGTCCACCTTGGTCACGCAACGCGTAAGTGTTGCTGCCCAAGATTTCCGTAACTTCGTACGGACCGGCAAACTTCGGAGCTAGCTTCCCCGCTACTCCTTTTGTTGCATTGGAAAGGACTTTGTTCCTTTTCCAAACGAGGTCTCCGACTTTAAAACTTGCTTCTCGTCGGCCCGCGTTGTAGTAACGCGCCTGCACATCTCGTTCCCTGTCGGAACTCTCCGCTGCCATGTCGTGAACTTCGGAGAGGTTTTTCATTCGAAGAGCCCATTCTTCTTGAGCCTCTTCTTCGTGTTGTTTAAGTATTACAAGCACCTGCTTGCCATACTCCGAGTCTAAGGGCTTTGGATGCCTGCCGTAGACGAGGAATGCAGGTGTCATTCCTGTGGCACTACTCTTGGAGTTGTTGAACGAATGGACGATCTCTGTGAGATGCTCGTCCCAGTGATCATGGTCATCTTGGATGAAAGCCATGATCATCTGCTTTATCGTTCGGTTATCCCTTTCGACCGGGTTAGCCTGCGGATGGTACGGGGGCGTCGTTTCGTGACGTATCCCCTTGGTGTTCAAAAAACCGTCGATCGTTCGGTTTTTGAACTCTGTCCCGTTATCGGAGAGGAAGACTTCGGGTGTTCCAAACCGGAGACAGATGCGTTCCGTAAATTCCGCCAGTATGGCTTCGCCTGTGGCGCGGCGTAGTGGAATTACTTCCACTCACCGAGTGAATAAATCCTGGAAGACAAGCATGTATTCTTACCCTTTGCTCGTCTTGGGTAGCGGGCCCATAATGTCGCCTGCGACATATTGCCAGGGTCATTCGATGACCCTGCGGCCCATGAGTCCCGTCGGCGGCCTATGCTCAGCCTTTATCTACTGGCAGGTCTGGCATTGCCGCACGTAATTGGCGATGCACGCGTCCATGCCTGGCCAATAATACTGCCGAGATACCCGTGCGAGAGTCTTCTCTCGCCCCAAGTGTCCTGCTGTGGGGCTGTCATGACACTCTTTCATGATATCCCCTTGCTTTTCTTGAGGAACGATGAGCTTCCAAGCCTCGTCGTCCTCCCCCAGGATTCCTTGCATAAGTTGGTCGGGGTTATAGTAGAACAGTCTACCTCCGACCCACTTCATCTTCGGCTCGGTGAGTGGTTCCTCTTTCGCTTTCTTCAGTTGTTGGAGGTACCACGCATCCTGGGAATTCTCTGTCCATGAGACACCTGCCACCGGTGTCTCCTCGCCCTCCTCGTACATTCGAGAAAGGGCATCTGGGACATTGTTGAGCGCGCCTTTCCTGTGCTCAACAGTGAATTGGTGGCCTTGCAGCTCCAAGGCCCACCGCGCTAATCGCCCTGTCGGACCACCCAGTGTGCGCAGCCAACGCAAACAGCTGTGGTCCGTGACTACGCGAAATGCGTAGCCTTCTATGTATGGGCGAAACTTCTTTATCGCCCATACTACAGCGAGACACTCTCTCTCTGTCACGCTGTAGTTCCTCTCGGCAGGTGAGAGGACGCGGCTGGCGAACTCCAGTGCTCGCTCATTGCCGTCTTCAAACTGAAGTAGAACCGCTCCGATTCCCGAGTCGCGTGCATCCGTTTGCACGACAAACTCGTTATTGAAGTCAGGACGTTGCAAGACTGGTGCGGAGGCTATGAGAGCCTTTATCCGTTCGAATGCGGAGTGTTGTACTTCAGTCCACTCAAACTTAAGCTCCTTCTTCGTTAGTTGCGTAAGTGGTTCGGCAATCGTGGCGAGGTTGTTCAGGAACCTCCTGTACCACGATGCCATGCCTAAGAAGCGTCTTAGCTGCTTAACGTTCTTAGGCGGCGGGTACTCCAGTACCGGCATTATCTTTTCTGGTTCAGGGCGGAACCCGTCTTGGTTCAGCACTACACCCAGGTATTTTACTTCGCAATGGCAGAAGTGGTTTTTCTGCCGGTTAATCGTTAGGCCCGCCTCTTGTAGGCGGCCTAAGATTTTGCGAAGGTGTTCGAGATGCTCCTCGAACGTTTTCGACATTATGACGACGTCATCCAGATATGCGAATGTGTAGTTTTCGCAATTTGGAGTGACGACCATGTCGATTAGGCGCTGGAAAGATGCTCCTGCGTCTTCCAGGCCAAATGGCATTCTCTTATACTGGAAGTGGGCCATTCCCGGTACAGAGAAAGCTGTTATCTCTCTGGACGCCTTAACCAGAGGTACTTGATGATACGCGTTGCTAACGTCTAACGTTGTGCAAAACTTTGCCGCTTTGGCCTTGCGGAAAGCCGCGTCCATCCGTTTTGCCGGATATCCGTCCGGCGAAATCTTGAGTGTATTGACTTTTCTATAGTCAATACACATCCGGTATCCTCCACCGGATTTCTTCACCATCACTACCGGGCTTGACCACGGGCTCGTAGATGGTTCAATGACGCCAGCGTCCAGTAACTTTCGGACCTGCGCGTGCATTTCAGCTTCTGTTACCGGTGAATACGGGTAATATTGCTGTTTGATGGGGCGAGCATTTCCCACATCAATTGTATGGGTCACCCACGTGGTGCACCCAAGTGTGGTCGGCTCCGTGCCGACCATTTTGTGCACAAGTGCCTTGACTTGTGCTCGTTGCTCCTCGGTCACATGACTTAAGCCTACTGCGCCGATCTGCATCATGTTAACCTCTCTAACTGATGCCAGCTGGAGATCCACACTAACGTTGTCGTCCACCAACGTCAGCTGGTTTGATCGCGGATTGTGTACAGAGCCGAATTCCCGCATGAAATTCGTGTCCAAGTAACAATCTGCGTCCAGTGCAGGGATGATCCACACTTTGATCTCTCTGCTTATGCCCCCTATCCTAAAGGAAAGGTAAGCACAGCCCACGATTGGACTCGTGCTACCATCAGCGAGCTTAGCACCTGCATGCTCGCTTGGCATAAGTGTTCGGCCGCATGCAGTTATCAACGGCAGGCCGATCGGTCCCATCACTGTGACCGATGCGCCTGTGTCGTACAGCGCGCGGAAGTGGAACCCTTCCACTTCCACCTGTAACCACCATCTGGTTTCCAGGTTTTCCTCCGCAGGGACTTCCGGTAGTGCTGTCCCGCTAACGCACTGGGAGTTTGGTTCCGAAGCTTCCTGACTAGCTTTGGTAGCGTTCGGGGAAGTAGTTGAGTGCCCTACTTTCCCTGTTGCTCGTTTTCCGGCGAGCAATTAGGGCACTTCGTTCGGATTACGCCTTCCTTATTACATCCGAAAGAACGAATGGGTTCCTTCGTTTGCCCCTTTTTCTGGCCGTCCTTCCCGCTGCCACTACTATTTTTTGAGTTGCCTGGAAATCGGCTGCGGTAGAATTACCCTGCAGCCAATTGTACAGACGGTGACGCTGCACGAAGCAGTCGCCGTCTGTTCTTAGTCCGAGTTGCTGGATCGTCTCTTCCAGCTCCTCTACTGGGATCGCCATCAGCCACTGCTGGACGTCCCTTTCCGTTGGTTCTTGTTTGTACTCCATCTTCACCTGATTGAGTACAGGCCTGCCCTCTATCCCAAAAACACGAAAAAATTAATGGGACGGCCCTTTCGGTTGGCGACGCAACTACCCCTGACGTGTAGTGTGAGATTCTCTCTGAAACACGTCTTAGAGAATTTCTCTACGACTGCCTACCGTTTGTAGCACAGTCGCGTTTGAACTGCGTTAAAAAAAAACTCTATTTATTCAACGCGTCTCTATTTGAAATTCTCGCTGACAAATTCAGCGAGAAAACGAATTTTCCTCGAAAACTTTCGATTTTCGAGGTCAATTTGAATGGAAAAAATTCTTCTTAGAATTTTCTCCCAGACGTGTGTTACGTCGTGAAAAAGGGAGTTTAATAAAGAAAAATAAAAATAATAATTCAAATTTTTCACGACGTACCAAAATCAATAAACATGCCAGTGGCAATTTAAAGCAAATAAAAATGACACTTTTTAAGAAACAAGGCTCCATCATGTTTGAAAAATATATCTTAAAATCAAGCGAAATATCTAAGATCGTGAGAAAGATACCCGAAGATTTTATTACTCTATGCGTACAGCACCACTAGATGCCAAATCGTCACACAAACAAGCACCCTGCATCACGATAAAAAAATGCAAGGCCCAGGGACAAGACCATAAAGTCAACAAGCGATACTGCCCACAGAGTAATAGAACTAAATTGAAAAGTCAGATTTAAAGCCGGCTTATTGTACTCCAAGATGGGCCGACACCATGGGCACGGCCAAGAACGAAGAGCAGACCTCTAGACCTTTAAACCCATGGAGACATTATCTGCGGGCTGGAGATATAAAACCAGAGAATGCGCAAATGGTAGTAAAATTCGATCTACAGGAAGCATCTTAATAAAGGCCAATTATACGTGAACGCGAGGCCCGATACGTTCTCATGGGATAACTCAGGAAAATTCGGCGATTTGGAGGGGATCGAAAATGGGTATAAAAACCTTTGCTAGAGGACCATCGCAAGTTCAGTCGTCTCTCCTCCTCGGGTGTATCGGGTCTAGCCGATATCAGAACACTTGGTAGTATCGAATACAGTCGATATAACATCAGAACAATACCAAGTTGACTTGTCAGCAAATATTACAAGTCGAAATATTACTCACGCTAGTGGAAGTTTGACCGAGCAAAGGTCAAGTGCAAGTAGCCGACATAGACCCAAGCCAAGTACGGGACAAAGAATAGCAGCAGGGACTCTAACACCAGGCCCAACGGCTGAACCGCCGACGCAACGCAAGGAGGGCTGCTGCTCAACGTCCGAGCACAAGAGAGTACGGGGAAACGGAAGAGGGAACGAGAAAGAGAGAAAGAGAGAGAGAGAGAGAGAGAGAAAGAGAGAGAGAGACAGCCGAAAACACCAAGCGACACTTGGGAAGCCGCTACCTGCCGCTGCCCTTCGACCCCCGCTGAAACTGCATCTATACCCGTGAGGTACCTTTGTTATATTACTGTAGCCATGCGATCTTTGGAAAAGTATAGAAGCGTTAATTTTAAATTTGTATCGTATTTGTAAATCCACTCGAAAGTTTATTTATTATAAGAATAATAATCCTTAAATTTATCTTCAAATGAATCATTTTCTCATTCCCGAAAAATAAATTTGACCTATTTTCCTTTGACCTGGACGTAACAGGTACTTAGGTTAAATAAGTTAAAAACTGGTGCAGCGGCCGGGAAATGAAATGAATCATACAGAAGTGGAGAATAAATATTAAATATTTGGAAATGAGTAATTATGTCGCAAAGGTCGGACGAAGTTTTAAATAAACGTAGGGGTACAAACTTTTTGGATGATCAAATAATAAAAATCCCGAACAAAAAGAATTGGCATTAGAAAGAGTGCGTGAAATTACAGAACTCACGAAAGAAATAAATTTATCTCTTGCAACAAACGGGGTTGGAGAAGGTATAAAACCAAAATTTTCAAAACGCGACGTAACACAAGTATTTGCAGGGCCTTCTAGATAAACAGAAATTTCTGACGCATCTTCAATAGATATTAACGTAGAAGATACTGAAACTTTTAATGAAATAATATCAATAAATAAACCCACGAAAATTAATTAGAAACCAGCAAACTTATATTATCTACCAGCACTCCACTCGATAAGGGAAATTTAAAGTGGCCAAATACCAATCAACATCCGAAAATTAAAGAAGAGCATATTAAAACCATTAGAGAAATAACGACATCTTTGTGTCAGGATATTAAACCAGAACAAGTAAAAACATATTTTGCAAATAAATCACACTCGTCTATCTTGGAAGCACAAGTAAAAGCCGGATATTCAGCCGAAGAATTAATAAACTTCTTTAAAACAGAATTAATTCAGTACGCATCTGACAACGAGGAAAAAGAAATAAACTATCCACAGAATAAATCAAGAGAAGCAACGCTAACCGACGGAACCTTGTATCATTCAGCAAGTGAAACAAATAACAAAATAATGAATCGTACTCAAGTAAGAGGGTTATCTCTAAAAGATGCTCTAGATTTAATTCCGCGATTTAACGGACAAAATGTACAATTGTCACAATTTCTTGACGGATGTATGGAAGCAAAAACAATATTACCAGAAAATCTAGAATCAGAATTGGCTAAATTAATTCGTTTGAGGTTACACGGGGAAGCTATAAATTGTGCGCGCGGGCAAACATTTACAAGAATAGAAGAGGTAGTTCAATATTTCGAAAAAATATTCGGATCAGGGAAAACATATCACGATTGGACGGGCGAACTTGCAAAAATTAAACAGAAAAATAATGAAACTGTAATTTCATATCTAAATAGATTACGCGAAATCGAACAAGAAATTCTGAAAACTGCGACATATGAGAAACGCATAGATAACAGAGAAACATTTGAAAGGAATTTAAGAAATGATTGTTTAAAATTCTTTTAAGAGGATTAAAATGGGAAATAATGGCTCGAATGGGACTACAGGACGACTTTAAAATGGCTAAAGATCAACCATTAGAAATTGAAAAAGAATTTGCATGTAGTGTGTTAGAAGTCGATGATTACGGGGGAAATTGAGTGAAAATTACCCGCGAAACCCGGAAAGTGCATTTAGTTGAAAATAATGTAGAAAAATTGATATGTGCATATTGTAAAAGAACGGGACACGGAGCAACAAACTGTCTACCTTTAGTTCATTCGCAATTTGGGACAAATAGAAATTCGTGGGGATACTATGGGAATAGAAATAACTCTAATAATGAGCTTGACTATTATAAACGAAACAAATGATGGTAATAATTTTAATGGACGAAATCAACAATGTTTTGGGGGATGGAACTCAGAGAGTAGAGGTCGAGTACCTTTCTTACCGCCTCAAAATCGAAACAATACCTTTAATCATAATTTTCCAAATAGTAATTTTGGAAATAACAATAATTTGTCAGATAATAATCGTTTTCCAAATAATAATAATTTTTCAAATAATAATCGTTTTCCAAACAATAATAATAATTTTCCAAATAATAACCGTTTTTCAAATTATAATTTTGCAAGTAATAATCGTTTTTTCGAGTAATCAAAACCGGGGTATACAAGGACAAAATAGTCAAGATATAAGAAACATGGGAGGTCCTATACCAAATATCACTTGCTTCTATTGTGGAAAGTCCGGGCATATGCAGCGGGACTGCTTTCAATACCAAAGGGACATGAGAGGTAATCCCCCAAACTCGGGAAACGGACCCGAACTCTCTCTTACTGGCGCGCAGAGGGAGACTCCTACGGCTATGCGCCCACCCGTCGAGAAGGCTGGTGCGTCACCCGAGTCGAGAAAATAAACTTGACGACAAACACTTGTTCCCCTATAATAGAGTTAGACATCAGAGCATTCAATCGACCCTTGAAATTCATGCTAGATACGGGGACATCCGTGAACATAATTAGGCAGAGCGAGGTGTCACCATATACACCCATTGATACGGCAGAAGTATTAATATTAAAAGGAATAACTAAACAATCTATTAATACTTTGGGCAAAATTAGAGTTGATTTTTATAATAAACAATTAGATTTCCATGTTGTAAATGACGATTTTCCTATATATGAATCAGGAATATTGGGTACTGATTTCTTTAAACAAAATAATGCACAAATAAATTATAAAGAAAATTATTTGGATTTGAATGGACTTATTATTCCTTTTGCTGAATTATGTCAAATAATGAAGAAATATTAATTAATTATTTTATGGATCTTGAAAGAAAATTATACGGAAAATGAGTTTTATGAAGAAGATTTATTGAAAAATGAAGAAAATAATTATGTCAAAGATGAAAATAAGAAGATATTTGTGCAAGAAGAAATGTTTAATGAAAATAATTATGCTAACGAAGAGAATCAAACAATATATGCCGACGAAGAAATTATTAACAAAGAATCAATTGAGGGAATTATGTGTCGAGAGAACGACACGATTGTTACTAAAGAAAAGGAGATACAAATAAACAAAGAAAAGGGGCATTTTAGAGAAGAGCAAAATGGAAAATGTGAAGAATTAACAGGTGATAATAACGAGCAAAATCAGTGCGCCGTAACTAAAGGGACTCAAAAATTTAATGAAGATTGTCATGAAGAATTGTTATGGAAAATAATGTGTTTATTAATGATAAAATTAATGAAGTGAACATTATGAGTATTACGTATGACGATATAAAAATTGAGTCTGAAAAATGTTGAAGAAAATATTGAATAAGCCCGTTGATGGCATGTTAAGAATTAATAAACATAGAATAAAAAGTGGAAAAAGAAAAATCAAGAAAATGCCCAGAAGAATTACTCAAGGTCCTATATTCCAAAAGAGGAGTTTGAAGAATCGAAAAAAATATTGAGATAGAAATAATAAATAAAATTAAAGAAATTGAGGAGATGAATAAAAACCAGTTAATAAATAAAGTTAGTAACAATAAAACTGAAAATGAAGGAAAAATCGACATGATTAAGGCAAATGAAAATTATTTAGTAATAATAACAAAGAACAATGGAAGGAAGAAATTGATCATTTGACACCTGTCACAACAGCATTCGACAGAGAAGGAACAATAAATTATTTACCAAGTAACATGATAATGACGATAAAGGAGGAACCACCCAACGATATAGAAAATAGAATTGCGAAAGCCTATTGAAGAATTAATTGAAGAATATGCAGATGTTTTTTTATTTAAAAGGTGAAAAATTAGGAACAACAAATATCATAACACATAAGATTCCCACTATTGATGAAGTACCTGTTTATACGAGGCCGTTCAGATTTCCTCATGCATTAATGGATGAATTAGAAGACAATTACAAGAATTAATGAATAATAATATAATAGAGCCATCATGTTCAAATTATGTTTCACCTGCCTTCTTAGTTGCAAAAGTCCTGACAGTAAACGAAAATAAACGTTATAGATTAGTAGTGGATTTTCGACAATTTAAACGACAAAACTGTAAAAGATAAATATTCCCATGCCGAATATACTGGATAAAATCGACAAAATTGGTGACTCTAAATATTTCTCAGTTTTTGATCTGGATCAAGGATTTTTTTCAAATTCCCTTAGACCCAGCTGATCGCCATAAATCGGCCTTTTCTTCGCCCTTTGGACTTTTCCAGTTCGTTACAATGCCTATGGGTTCTTCGAATAGTCCTGCGACTTTTCAAAGGGGAGTAGATACGGCTTTTAAGGGTATGCAACGGAAGATATTTTATATACGTGGATGATGCCGTAATTTTCGCAAGAACAATAGAAGAGCATAATAATAAATTTCGAAAATTTTTACAAAAATTGCGCGAAGCTAACCTTA
>JACCID010000304.1:0-122755 GCA_018906775.1 Sycophila sp. Sp_5 | reverse complement strand
GTTTTATAAATGGTGCACGGACGGTTCGAAAAACGAACTGGGTGTAGGTGCGGCGGCGTGGCTAGAGGGGAGCAGTAGGGAGATTGTTCTCTCACTAGAACCCCACGCAACGGTCTTCCAGGCGGAAGTTATAGCCATAAAAAGTTGCGTGGCAGCCATGCTTGAGGAGGAGTGGACAAATCGGAAGGTTGTCATACACTCCGACAGCAGGGCTGCCATTGCGGCTCTTAGCAAGGTGACGATCACCTCTTATGAGGTGCTTGCGTGCAGGACATCACTCGATGACTTAGCGAGGAGGTGTGACATCAAGTTAAAATGGGTAGCTGGCCATGCTGGCATTCGAGGGGTAACGAGAAGGCCGATAGGCTGGCAAAAAGAGGTGCGGCGGGATCAGAGCAGAGGCCGTCGAGACGGCTATACCAAGCTGTGAGATTGAAAGCAGAATTCAGGCTTGGATTAGTAAGGAAACAGACAAGGAAATGGGTTAGGTACGGGGAATGCAGGCACACAAAAGCGTTTATAGCGGAGTCTGCCCCGATAAGATGGGTGAGAGAGATGATCACTCTCCCCAGAAAGGTTATTAGGAAGGTAGTGGAGTGGCTGACGGGCCACTGTGACCTGGCACACTTCAAAAATAGGATAGGATTAGGTGCTGAGAATACCTGCAAACTCTGTGGATGTGAGTGAGGAAACCCCCTTACACCTCTTGTGTCAATGCCCCAGGCTGATGGGCGGTAGGCGCGGGGTGTGTGAGGAGTGGCATGCTCGAACCCGGACGCGGGTCTGTTCTATGGGGCTTAGCAGGTATCTTAGACTTGTCGAATATATAGGAAGGTCGATAGGGAATGAATGATGAGGAGACCGAGCGCAAAGGGCCAATAGGCCTAGGTGCATCACCCACATGTCCCCGCGATGGGCCGTGAGTGCGTTCCGCTCTGACATCGACTATCGACTATCGACTTTTTGAATTTTATTTATTTATAATAGGTTTTAGTTACATACGTCATGATAAACGTATCAGTTTGCCTAAGATTGAAATTAAATTATGATTTGATTTCTTATTGATTTTATTGAATTTTTTATTAAATTTTACAAAACGATAGAATTTTGTTGTTTTTGTAATCAAGAGAAGAATTGCAAATTTTAATTGATTTTTTCTCGGCTTTAGCTTGCCTACGTCATGCTAAACATAGGCCTATAGCTGTTTAGCTTCGAGTCTTTTTTAGCGACTGCTGGTCAAGTGTCTATCGATTGTATAGAGTAAGTGTTTTGATATGAATATCGAAAAAGAGTGTTGGAAAAAGAGTCTCGAAAAAGAGTGTTCGGAGTTCTCTAAAGCACAGTCATTTATAGTTAAAACCAGGCTCCTCCCTCTCATGATCATACAATTTTGGCGCTGCATGTTGTGACGTCACATGCCCAGAGTGGGCAAATGTTTCTTAAAGGTAATTTCGGAAAGGAGGGATACGCACTTGTTTAGGAGAGGGAAATGTCGCCGAGCGGCATGACGGCAATCGCTGCATCGCGGGGTATAGTTGAACTGTCACTTAGTTGAACTGTGTATAGTTACTGTCACTTCGACTTAGAAATAACTAAATGTTTTGCTTGTTCGACTGAATAGTTTGTTCACTTAACCAAATATTTTGTAAAAGAGATATCATCCGAAACAAAACAAACTTGATTGACACAACTAAATATTTAGTTGCAAGCAACAAATCTTTTAGTTAAAATAACAAAATATTTAGTTAATGTCGTTGATTTTTTTTTCTGAACATTTTGCTGCGTATATTATATACAGGGTGTTCAAAAATGAACTGGCACGACCAGTATATCCGTGTTCAGAATAACATTGTAAGCACTTTTTCACTTTTAGCATTTTTCAGAATTTGGGATAATTATGGAGTTATTGTTAATTAAAATCTACGATAATTATCCAATCAGCGTTCGATTTGACGATGAACCCCGCATGACTCTTCCCGCGCGGCCCATGCTGCTCGCGTAAATCCCGCCTACCAGAGTCAGCTAGAGCGCTGATTGGCTAATTGTCGAAGTTTTTGATTGACCATAACTCGATAATTAGCCACAATTACGAAATATGCCAAAAGGGAAAAAGTGCTTAGAATGTTATTCTGAACACGCATATACTGGTCGTACCAGTTCATTTTTGAACACCCTGTATATATCTACTATATTATACTTATATTTTAAAATAGGACAATATATATTATTTAATAAGGTTCTTAAATAATATTTTAAATAAATTTTTTATTATATATTGTGTTAATATAAAAATTAAATTATATTGAGTTAACTTTATAACTAATTATATAATAACAATAATAATAAAGTTTATATTATGATATTTTTCTGTAAGCTATATGGATAAAAAAAAAGACTTCTTGCAAGCGTAGCGTAGCGTAATGGTTGGAGTGTCTGCCCCGTAATCCGGAGGTTTTAGTGTTCGATCCCACGTCAGCGAAGAATTTTGTGCAAAATATTATAATGTAATATAAATGTGCGAATATATGTATCAATGGAGATGTATGCGAAATGTATAAATAAATGTAAATCAGCGAAATAAAAAAAAACATACGTTAGGTTAAATAGCAATGTAGCATCGTCGCCGTCTAAAGCAAAACGTTATAAGCAAACTAGAGTAGAATTTTTTTAATGAGTTGAATCAACAACAAATTTTGTCGAAACAACTAAATATTTAGTTATACTGACAAAATATTTAGATGTTCCAACTAAATATTTAATTAAAACTACAAAATGTTTATTTAAAGAACAAATTGTTTAAACAAGCTATTTATTTTATTCTTAATTAAATGATTTAGTTAAATTTTAATATAACTAAAATTTTAGTTAAATTCTTCCAACAAAATTATACGGTCAGATCCTCCTTACTAAACATTTAATTAAAATGACTAATTGTGTTTAGTTGACTCCACTTTGACAAAATTTTTTGTTAAACTGATCCTAGGGATTTTTTCATTTAACAACGACTTAATTGATCCAACAAACTATTTTGTTGATTCAGATTTAGAGATTTTGAATACAGCTAAATATTTAGTTAATACACTAAAATATTTCGTTGGTTTAATTAACTAATTAGATAAATTAATTAAATATTTAGTTAATACACTAAAATATTTCGTTGATTTAATTAACTAATTAGATAAATTCATGAAATATTTAGTGAATTTAATTAACGATTTAGTTAATTCAACTAAATATTTAATTAATACACTAAAATATTTCGTTGGTTTAATTAACTAATTAGATAAATTAATTAAATATTTAGTCAATTTAATTAAAGCCTTAATTGATCCAAAAAAATATTTTGTTGATTCAGATTTAGAGATTTTGAATACAGCTAAATATTTAGTTAATACATTTCAATATTTCGTTGTCTTAACTAACTAATTAGATAAATTAATTAAATATTTAGTCAATTTAATTAAATATTTAGTTAATTCAATTAAATATATTTGTTTATTCAATTAAATGTTTGATAAGGATGATTTATCTGAATTATTTTGTTGGTCAACAAAATTTTTGTTGGATTTGCCAAATTTTTTTTTAGTATATACTCCTATCCTAATATATACTCCTCTGCGAGCCTTGATAATTGCTGAAAATAAAAATTATGCTTAATATCAAAACTATACACGGTGTTCAAAAATGAACTGGCACGACCAGTATATCCGTGTTTAGAATGACATTCTAAACACTTTTTCCCTTTTGGCATTTTCCATAATTTTGGATATTATCGAGTTATGGTAATTCAAAAACTTAGATAATTATCCAATCAGCGCGCAGACGGGCGCTGGAGGGCAGGGCTTTCTCGAGCGGGGGGAGTGGCCTCGACGCTGCTCTGACGCTTGTCCGTTCTCCCCCCCACTTCGCGGGCCCGTCGACGCACAGACGGGTACGCACACTTGCGCGGCACCGCTGCTCACTTTTCCCCGTTCGTCACGTCAACGGGGAAAAGCGACGCACGGCTCGGCCCTCTCTCGCGGACCTTTCGGTGCATGGTCCGCGAGAGAACGCGCGTAAGTGCGCCCGCTTTTCCCCGTTCGTCACGTCAACGGGGAAAAGCGGGCACACGGCTCGGCCCTCTCTCGCGGACTTTACAACAAAGGTCCGCGAGAGACGCGCCTAGGTGCGCCCGCTTTTCCCCGTTCGTCACGTCAACGGGAAAAGCGGACACACGGCTCGGCCCTCTCTCGCGGACCTTTCGTGCAATGGTCCGCGAGAGACGCGCCTAGGTGCGCCCGCTTTTCCCCGTTCGTCACGTCAACGGGGAAAAGCGGGCACACGGCTCGGCCCTCTCTCGCGGACCTTTCGTTGCAAGGTCCGCGAGAGACGCGCCTAGGTGCGCCCGCTTTTCCCCGTTCGTCACGTCAACGGGGAAAAGCGGGCACACGGCTCGGCCCTCTCTCGCGGACCTTTCGGTGCATGGTCCGCGAGAGACGCGCCTAGGTGCGCCCGCTTTTCCCCGTTCGTCACGTCAACGGGGAAAAGCGGGCACACGGCTCGGCCCTCTCTCGCGGACCTTTCGGTGCATGGTCCGCGAGAGACGCGCGTATGTGCGCCCGCTTTTCCTCGTTCGTCTCGACAGCGGGGAAAAGCGGACGCACGGCTCGTCCCTCTCTGCGGATCTTTTAAGAATGATCCGCGAGAGACGCGCGTAAGTGCGCCCGCTTTTCCTCGTTCGTTTTATTTGGGTTCTTGGTATACTTTTTTTTGTGGTTTTTTTTTGTTCTTTTTTTTGGTTTTTTGTTTTTGGTGTTTTTTGGTCTTTTTTTTTTTTTTTTTTTTTTTTTTTTTTTTGTTGTTTTCTTCTTTGCGATCTTTGTGTGTTTTGTTTGTTTTTTGTTTTGTTTTTTTCTTCTTTTCGTTTTTTTTTTTTTGTTCCCCAATTTCCTCCTCTCTCGCGGACCTTTCGGTGCATGGTCCGCGAGAGACGCGCGTAAGTGCGCCCGCTTTTCCTCGTTCGTCTCGACAGCGGGGAAAAGCGGATGCACGGCTCGGCCCTCTCTCGCGGACCTTTCGGTGCATGGTCCGCGAGAGACGCGCGTAAGTGCGCCCGCTTTTCCCCGTTCGTCACGTCAACGGGGAAAAGCGGGCACACGGCTCGGCCCTCTCTCGCGGATCTTTCGGTGCATGGTCCGCGAGAGACGCGCCTAGGTGCGCCCGCTTTTCCCCGTTCGTCACGTCAACGGGGAAAAGCGGGCACACGGCTCGGCCCTCTCTCGCGGACCTTTCGGTGCATGGTCCGCGAGAGACGCGCGTAAGTGCGCCCGCTTTTCCTCGTTCGTCTCGACAGCGGGGAAAAGCGGATGCACGGCTCGGCCCTCTCTCGCGGACCTTTCGGTGCATGGTCCGCGAGAGACGCGCGTATGTGCGCCCGCTTTTCCTCGTTCGTCTCGACAGCGGGGAAAAGCGGGCGCACGGCTCGGCCCTCTCTCGCGGACCTTTCGGTGCATGGTCCGCGAGAGACGCGCGTAAGTGCGCCCGCTTTTCCCCGTTCGTCACGTCAACGGGGAAAAGCGGATGCACGGCTCGGCCCTCTCTCGCGGACCTTTCGGTGCATGGTCCGCGAGAGACGCGCGTAAGTGCGCCCGCTTTTCCTCGTTCGTCTCGACAGCGGGGAAAAGCGGATGCACGGCTCGGCCCTCTCTCGCGGATCTTTCGTTGCAAGGTCCGCGAGAGAGGCGCGCGTAAGTGCGCCCGCTTTTCCTCGTTCGTCTCGACAGCGGGGAAAAGCGGACGCACGGCTCGTTAAAAGTTGAAATGAAAAAATTAAAAAATTAAAGAATCTAACATTAAAACAAATTAAATAAACGATCAGAACTGGTATCGTTTTTTGTTTTTTCTTTTCGACGAATCGACGCTGTTGCTCGCGAGCGTCAATTCTTCGAAGGCGTGCGGCGTATTTCGAGCGCCTTGGAATAAAATCGCGATGTTTTTGTTATTAACAAAAGTTGATTTCGTGCGTGCGAACGGCAGTATCATTTGCACCATGGATCCCGCGCGAGTTCCGTATACTCGTAATGAGTACGTGCAAATGGTGCATGTGTATATTGAGTGTAACGGTGTCCTCGCTCACGCGGCCGAACTGTACCGTGAACGTTGGCCACAGGGTCGGCATCCTTCGCGAGATACAATTCGAAACGCGTACCATCGCTTTACCGAGACCGGCAATGTGATGCCAACTGTTGAAGGTGCTGGCCGTCCTCGCGGAGTTCTTAATGTCGCAATGGAGGAAAGGATTTTATTAGCCTTTGATGCCGACCCAACGACGAGTACTCGCGCTGTTGCACGGGAGCTCAATTTGAGCCACAGCCAGGTGCATGGTGTGGTGAAAGATGCTGGTAGGCATCCTTACCACTACCGACGTGTGCAGCAGTTGCTACCTGGAGATTTCCAGCACCGTGTAAATTTTTGTGGTGGGCTGCTTGCTCAATTGCGCGTTAACGAACATTTTTTGGCAAATGTGTTATTTACGGACGAGTGCACCTTCACGACGTCTGGGATGATGAACCAGCACAATTTCCATTACTGGTCCGACGAAAATCCTCGCCTTACCAGAGTGGTTCATTTCCAACACCGATGGAGCATCAATGTCTGGGCCGGAATTATCAACGGCCAAGTTGTAAGTATTTCTTATTTGTAATACTATTTTCTATTATTATTTAAATATTTTTGTTTAGATCGGGCCAGTCTATCTTCCCCCTCGGTTGAATGGTGCGGCCTATTTGGAATTTTTACGGGACCAGCTGCCAGTTCTACTAGAGAATTTGGGGTTGCAGCTCCGTCGGAACATGCTGTTCCAGCAAGACGGAGCTCCTCCACATTTTACTAGGGCGGTAAGGGATCACTTGGATATAGTATATCCAGGACGGTGGATTGGCCGCGGAGGACCGATCAACTGGCCTGCACGATCTCCCGATTTAACCCCATTGGATTACTTTCTGTGGGGTTATATTAAGGAGATCGTGTACCGGAATCCAGTTCGCGATCGAGAAGAGTGCCGCCGCCGAATCGATGCAGCGTTTGCATCTGTAGCGGCGGATAACCAGCTGGTACGGCGAGCAACGAACAACCTGAGGAGGCGCGCCGAATTGGTGCTCGAACGTGGTGGACGCCACGTGGAACAGTTTATTTAGTTTTCGTCTAGTTTTTAAATCAGCCCTTTTCAGGGCTACAAATTTCAATGCTGCGGACATTTTATTTATTGTTTTATACAATTATTAACCCCTCTCCTCCGAAAAAAAAAACATTTTTTGTCTGCAGAGGACCGATCCGTGTGTCCGCTTTTCCCCGTTGACGTGACGAACGGGGAAAAAGCGGGCGCACCTAGGCGCGTCTCTCTCGCGGACCTTGCAACGAAAGGTCCGCGAGAGAGGGCCGAGCCGTGTGCCCGCTCTTTCCCCGTTGACGTGACGAACGGGGAAAAGCGGGCGCACTTACGCGCGTCTCTTATCGCGGACCATGCCACCGAAAGGTCCGCAGAGAGAGGCCGAGCCGTTGCTGCCCGCTTTTCCCCGTTGACGTGACGAACGGGGAAAAGCGGGAGCACCTACGCGCGTCTCTCGCGGACCATGCACCCGAAAGGTCCGCGAGAGAGGCGAGCCGTGCGCATCCGCTTTTCCCCGCCTGTCGACGTGACGAACGAGGAAAAAAAGGGGCGCACCTACGCGCGTCTCTCGCGGACCATGAACCGAAAGGTCCGCGAGAGAGGCCGAGCCGTGCATCCCGCCTTTTTCCCGCTGTCTCGCGACGAACGAGGAAAAGCGGGCGCCACTTACGCGCGTCTCTCGCGGACCATGCACCGAAAGGTCCGCGCTTTTCCCCGTTGACGTGACGAACGGGGAAAAGCGGGCGCACCTAGGCGCGTCTCTCGCGGACCATGCACCGAAAGTCCGCGAGAGAGGGCCGAGCCGTGTGCCCGCTTTTCCCCGTTGACGTGACGAACGGGGAAAAGCGGGCGCACCTAGGCGCGTCTCTCGCGGACCATGCACCGAAAGGTCCGCGAGAGAGGGCCGAGCCGTGCATCCGCTTTTCCCCGCTGTCGAGACGAACGGAGGAAAAGCGGGCGCACTTACGCGCGTCTCTCGCGGACCATGCACCGAAAGGTCCGCGAGAGAGGGCCGAGCCGTGCATCCGCTTTTCCCCGCTGTCGAGACGAACGAGGAAAAGCGGGCGCACTTACGCGCGTCTCTCGCGGACCATGCACCGAAAGGTCCGCGAGAGAGGGCCGAGCCGTGTGCATCCGCTTTTCCCCGCTGTCGACGTGACGAACGAGGAAAAGCGGGCGCACTTACGCGCGTCTCTCGCGGACCATGCACCGAAAGAGTCCGCGAGAGAGGGCCGAGCCGTGTGCCCGCTTTTCCCCGTTGACGTGACGAACGGGGAAAAGCGGGCGCACTTAGCGCGCGTCTCTCGCGGACCATGCACCGAAAGGTCCGCGAGAGAGGGCCGAGCCGTGCATCCGCTTTTCCCCGCTGTCGAGACGAACGAGGAAAAGCGGGCGCACTTACGCGCGTCTCTCAGCGGACCATGCACCGAAAGGTCCGCGAGAGAGGGCCGAGCCGTGCATCCGCTTTTCCCCGCTGTCGAGACGAACGAGGAAAAGCGGGCGCACATACGCGCGTCTCTCGCGGACCATGCACCGAAAGGTCCGCGAGAGAGGGCCGAGCCGTGCGCCCGCTTTTCCCCGTTGACGTGACGAACGGGGAAAAGCGGGCGCACCTAGGCGCGTCTCTCGCGGACCATGCACCGAAAGGTCCGCGAGAGAGGGCCGAGCCGATGCGTCCGCTTTTCCCCGTTGACGTGACGAACGGGGAAAAGCGGGCGCACCTAGGCGCGTCTCTCGCGGACCTTTTGTTGTAAAGTCCGCGAGAGAGGGCCGAGCCGTGTGCCCGCTTTTCCCCGTTGACGTGACGAACGGGGAAAAGCGGGCGCACCTAGGCGCGTCTCTCGCGGACCATGCACCGAAAGGTCCGCGAGAGAGGGCCGAGCCGTGCGTCCGCTTTTCCCCGTTGACGTGACGAACGGGGAAAAGTGAGCAGCGGTGCCGCGCAAGTGTGCGTGCCCGTCTGTGCGTCGACGGGCCCGCGAAGTGGGGGGAGAACGGACAAGCGTCAGAGCAGCGTCGAGGCCACTCCCCCCGCTCGAGAAAGCCCTGCCCTCCAGCGCCCGTCTGCGCGCTGATTGGATAATTATCTAAGTTTTTGAATTACCATAACTCGATAATTATCCAAAATTATGGAAAATGCCAAAAGGGAAAAAGTGTTTAGAATGTCATTCTAAACACGGATATACTGGTCGTGCCAGTTCATTTTTGAACACCGTGTATAATAACTGCTTTTATTTATTTATGTATTACTTACTTTCAATGCATTTGAAAAAATTAGTGGATTTCATTATCTTTTTGTTACACTAATTAAAAGATTTGTTACTCTGAACTAAATATTTAGTTGTGTTAATCAAATTTTTTTATTATCAGCTGATAATTTTTTACAAAATATTGGGTTAAGTGAACTAACTATTCAGTCGAACCAGCAAACATGCCTTCTACAAAACCGAACAACCTCACTCATTCCTTGATTCCTCCATAGACTTATACACAATTGTACACATTTGTGGCAGCTCAGTTACAAATTCCAACTCTTATACATACACATATCTAGATAGCGCAAACATCTACTTTAATTTCTTTCTCAACCCGTCGATTCGCCATATAAATTCTCGCTGTCCTCCTTGCCTTTTGCTATTTTCACAAAATTAATATTTTCTCTAGCTACATTCTCAACTATGCCCCTACCTATCTCTTTACAGTCTAACGCAACGTGATACCACGAACCTACATTTACTTTACAAAGTTTACATTTCCTATCTTCTTCTTTCAACCAGTATTTATTTTTGTTCTTCGAAATTTCCGCACCTAAATCTAGCTAGCGTTTCAATTTGTTCTTTTTTTTCCACCCTTTTAGATTCTTCGGTAAACATTCTTCTAGCAGCTTTTTATACATAATGTTATTTCTTGATTCTCTAATCTTCCCTACCAAAATTTGATTTTCAATGTCGTAGCTCCTCAATCTAACCTGTCTTAAAATGTCTTCCCCTTTACCTACCTTTATGTAGGTAGTAATGTAATCCTAGTGCTCCAACCTAAACTGTTGTAAAAACCCTCCCTTATATTACTATCATCTGAATTAAACCCTTTCTCTACATTTTCTAACCAACATTGCTTTACTAGTCTCTTCTCGTGCATCGCTCTTATCTTAAACTCTTATTTCACCGCTCTCATACCCCAGTCTAGTTTCATCTTCCTACAATCCATTTCCCTGTAAACTATATATCTAGGTGTACAAAAGTCTAATTTCAACACCCACCACATATAATCTAACTGAATATGTTTTCAAGTTCCTTTCTCTCCCTCCATCCCCAAATTTCCGCAGCATACGCCATCACACTTTTTACTAAGCAATTAAGGGGGCCAGCCTGGGTTAAATTGAAAAAAATACACTTTTCAGTATAATAGCTATGAAGATTTTATGCATCACTTTTGAATCCTAGAACTTTTTACACTTTAAGTACTCATATAATTAAAGGTATTTATTCACTATTAGGACCCAAAAAATGTTCTTTATCTCTACTATTGTTCCATGAAAAATATCTTAAAGATTAATTTATTTGTCCACTTACCATAGGTTTTGTTCTAGTACCATGACTTATATGACACCAGACCAGGCTTAAATTACTTTTCATAAGTTGCACCTCAGAAGTGACGGATTACTTTTCTAAAAAAAATAAGAAAAAAATTATTGTAGACATTTAAGTGCAAAATATTATTTTATAGCCTAAAATTTTGCACTTAAATGTCTACAATAATTTTTTTCTTATTTTTTTCAGTAAAGTAATCGGTCACTTCTGAGGTGCAACTTATGAAAAGTAATTTAAGCCTGGTCTGGTGTCATATAAGTCATGGTACTAGAACAAAACCTATGGTAAGTGGACAAATAAATTAATCTTTAAGATATTTTTCATGGAACAATAGTAGAGATAAAGAACATTTTTTGGGCCCTAATAGTGAATAAATACTGTTCGCGATTTGTAATTTAAACACGCGCGCTCCGCTCAACTCATTGCGAGGGCCGCCAGGAGGCAGCAATTCCCGGGCGCTGGGCCCTGCCGACGAGCGCTTGCCGCATCGCTTACGTCGGCACTAACCTCACCTCAAGTGCTCTCTTCTCGACCGAACGCCGCACCGATCACATCACAAGCCCGCTCGATCCAGCTTTTTTCCTGCTCATCGCTTTTTATTCATACTCATCGCTTTTTGTTGTTCCTGCTCAACCCTGCTTATAAAGGCTCATCTTCTACAGGCTACACCGCTCATCAGGATTTCTCTTCAGCATCACTCAGACAAGTATCCCGCTCGTGCCACGTGGCACTTTAAGGTTACCTCAGGTACAAGCGGACTCGCTCGAGAGCTTTCTCATTGTATTCTCAAATAAACGCTCATTCAATTAATTCAATGTGTACCGGCTCAGTGTAATTTTCCATGATCAAATTTCCATCCAAGCAATTTCTCAAACATTTGGTCCTTCGAGCCGGATCGGAAATTTACACTGAGCACATGTGTGCGAACCGAATTTAATTGAAGTGATTATCTCAGATCATTGCGCCCGCTCGTCGCTGCTTTGCTCATTGCTCCCGCTTCTCTCTGCATTACTCATCGCTGCTACTCATCGCTGCTTCGCTCTTCGCTGCCTCGCTGGTCGCTGTTTGCTCATCGCTGAATTTGCCAATTCATCCCATTCAAACTGGCCGACCAAATTAAGGATGTCCGAGCAAGCTGGTGATATGATGATGGTGCGCATCGCATCACAACGGCTCGACCCTAAGGCTGGAAAATTCCATCAACACGTCTCGAGATTTCCCTTCTTCAAAGCAGCTCGAAACATTTCTCAAGGCAAGAGCTCGCACTCTCGAGACACTGGAGCGAGATGCTGCCAAGTAGAAGACTCAGGCTCCCGCACGGTCCACTCCAACAAGACGATCAGCTCACACAGGCTTAGCACCAGTTCAGCTCACTTCTGACCAACAGTCAGCTCACCAGTCTACGTCATCACAACCCGTGGCCTCCAGGACTGCAACTTACAACCAGGGTAACACTGCGCATGCCTGTGACTATTGTGGTCGTTTACGATCATTTCATTGTCTCCTGTCCGCATTATCGTGGCTTGACGCTGGAGTTGCAACGTGAGATTGTGGAGGACAAGAAACTCTGCTTTAATTGTCTAGGACGCCATCGAGTACGTGTTTGACGCAGTAACGCTCGTTGCAAGGTGTGCGATCAACAGCACCACACCATGCTACACTCCCCTAAGACATCTCAACCCAAGCAGCCAGCTCAGGATGATTCAACGCTCACATCGTCAACCTCATCCAAGTCGCATTGAGGAGTTGGTGCAGTCGTCTACTCATCTGTCAGCTCTACAGGTTTATCTCGCTCACCAGTCTGCTCATCGCTCAGCGTCGATCAAGAGTCACCTCACGTCGCACCAAATATGTCAACTCTCCTAGGCACGGCTTTAGCTCATGTCAAGACTCAAGTACACGCTCATACGATTCGTATGCTCATCGACTCAGGATCCGAGTTGTCCTTTATTTGTGAACATCTCGTTCAACAGCTCAACCTGCCACGCCAGGCGTCGTCGATTGTCATCAACGGCATTGGAGGTGCAAGGGCAACTCACACACTTGGATCTGTAAGACTCACGCTTTACTCAAAACACACACCCGAGGCAGTGACTATTGAGGCTCATGTTCTTCGAGCGGTCTCCTCAATAGTGCCATCCAGCAAGATTACCGTTCTCAATTGGCCGCACCTGCATAACTTGCAACTTGCTGATGAGCAATATTTTCTGCCTCGCCCAGTGGAGCTTATTATTGGAGCAAACTACTACGGACCTATCATCAACCCTGGAATCATTAAAGATCATCCAGGAGCTCCAATCGCTCAGTCATCAATGTTTGGCTGGCTCATACTGGGTCCAGCTAACGCATCATCTGTCAGCTCAGCCACAGCTCATTATGGTTCTATTCATCAGGATGATCTTCACGACTTGCTCAAACAATTCTGGGTGCAAGAAGAGCTTCCTCAAGATCCCTTCTAAGTCCCGAGGAGGAGGAATGTGAAGCTTACTTCCGCTCAACGCACTCCAGAGATGCAACAGGAAGATACATTGTGCGCATCCCTCTCAAGGACTCACCAATGAAACTCGGCAGCTCACGTGCCACCGCATCTATATGCCTGGCCAGAATAAACAAACGAATTGCTCAAAATGCTCAATTTGGACAGCTCTACACAAAGTTCATGGAGGAATACCTCGAAATGGGACACATGAAACAGGTAGATTCAGCTTCAGGCCACTCAGTCAATTTCTCTCCGTATTATTTGCCGCATCATGGTGTCCTCAAATCAGACAGCAACTCCACCAAACTTCGTGTTGTATTCAACAGTTCAAGCACAACTTCATCTGGCAAGTCACTGAATGATCTCATGCACACGCGTGCAAATCTCCTGCTCAACATCGTGGATGTACTCACCTGGATACGCCACTTCCACCATCTTTTCGCTACAGATATCGTCAAGATGTATCGCCAAGTAAAGGTGCATCCTGATGACTGGGATCTGCAGAGAATCCTTTGGTTCAATGACACTCATCAGGAAGTGGCCTTCCAGCTCACTACTGTAACATATGGCACCAAGGCAGCTCCATTCCTCGCTACCAGAGCACTCCTTCAACTAGTTGACGATGAAGGACATAAATATCCACTCGCCATCCCGTCCTTGCAGAAAGGAAGATATGTTGATGACATATTTGGAGGAGCTGATACCACTCAACAACTTGAGGAGATTGCTCATCAGGTGACTCAGCTTTGCCATGCGGGCGGTTTTCCACTCTCCAAATGGCACAGTAATCATCCAGAGTTGCTCTCTACTACCTCATCTGAAAGCTCAGCGCTCACCTTAGACGACTGCGCAACCTCTCTTCTCGGAATGAAATGGCTTCCTCAAGAAGACTGCTTCACCTTCACTTCTAAGTTCAAGGCTCAGTCAGGACAGCTCACCAAAAGATCTATTCTCTCAGAAGTCGCTCAGATCTTTGGTCCACTGGGTCTAGTAGCTCCAGTGATCATAAACGCCAAGATCCTGCTTCAGGAGCTTTGGCTTCTCAAGCTTGGCTGAGACGAGCCACTTCCTGCCAAGGTGTGCTCAAACTGGCTCAGCATCAGAGGAGAACTCACACTACTGGCCAGTATCTCTATTCCTCGGTGGTTTGGCACTTGGAGCTTCTCCACCATCGAATTACACGGCTTCGCTGATGCTTCTCAAGACGCAATGGCAGCAGTGATTTATCTTGCCGTCAACTCACCGTCCGCAGGCTCAATGACGTCATTGATTTGCTCGAAAACCAAGGTAGCTCCACTTAAACAGCTAACCATCCCTCGGTTAGAACTCACCGCAGCGCTGCTACTCGCCAAGCTCATCAAGAAGACAAAGGAGTCTCTTTAGGTCAAAATCGACCATACTCATCTGTGGACGGACTCTCAAGTAACACTCATGTAAATCAACTCACCTGCAAGCCGTTGGAAGGACTATGTCAGAAACAGAGTTACCCAAATTCAGGAATTATGTGCACTTAACACCACTTGGCGACATGTTCCTGGCACGGAAAATCCAGCAGATTGTGGCTCAAGAGGCATCACCACATCTCAACTCAAATCTCACCCACTTTGGTGGACTGGTCCAATTTGGATGCAGCTTGATCCAGTAACTTGGCCAACTCAACCGTGTACTGCTCAGGTCAACATTGACGCAGAAGCAAGATCTGGCGTTACACTGCTGTCCATGGCTCACCACAACGCATATCATTGGGACTTGATACTCAGGTACTCAACTCTCAACAGATTATTAAAGGTTACCTCATTGATTTTTAGAATCAAGAACGTGCTCAAACGCCAGGCCAAACCCTCGTCATTGTACACCGCTCAATCGATGAACAATGCACTGCTCTTCTGGATCAAGGCAACTCAGACAGCTTACTTCGCTCCAGAACTCAAGCTTCTCACCAAAGGTTCTACGCTGCCAACTGGACACGCTCTCACACGCCTGACTGCATTCATCGACCCAGAAGGAATTTTCCGAGTTGGTGGACGGCTCGAAAAGTCAGCTCTCAGCTTTGATGAAAAGCACCCTGCGATTTTGCCTCGTCATTCTCATCTCACGACTCTACTCATCGATGCAGCTCATCGATCAACGCTACATGGGGGAACTCAACTGACGCTCGCAAGACTTCGACAGAACTGTTGGATACTTGGAGGGAGAGCGCCAGTAAAAGCGTTTATCTTACGTTGTGTCTCATGTGCCCGACAACGTGCTGTAAGAGCTCAGCAGCTCATGGGACAACTTCCACTCTCACGTGTCACTCCAGCTCGAGCATACTTGCACACTGGAGTTGACTACGCTGGTCCAGTGACCATCAAGACTTGGAAAGGACGCGGCTGCAAGACTGACAAAGGCTGGATTTGTGTCTTTGTATGCCTCGCCACATCAGCTGCTCATATTGAAGTCGTAACTGATTACTCATCTGACTGCTTTCTCGCTGCTTTTAGACAATTTGTCTCACGCAGGGGAGTAGTTCCGATCATGTTCTCAGACTGCGGTACCACCCTTCAAGGCGCCGACGCTCAATTTGAACAGCTCTTCAATCAAGCATCTCAAGAACATCAGGACGTCTCATCCACTTTGGCAGCTCAAGGAACGACGTGGAAGTTCATCCCTCCTGCCGCTCCTCACATGGGTGGAAAATGGGAAGCGCTCGTGAAATCCATTAAATTTCACTTGCGACGCACTATCGGCGATACACTGCTCACGTACGAAGAACTTACAACTCTTCTTACGCCGGTGGAGGCTATTCTCAACTCACGCCCACTCAAACCTCTCAGCGACGATCCTGAAGATGTCTCAGCGCTCACCCCAGGACATTTTCTCATTGGATCAGCTCTAAACAGTATTCCTGAACCATCGCTCTTACAATTAAACTCATCGCGGCTTTCACGATGGCAGCTCATTCAACAGAGATTACAGACCTTTTGGAAACAATGGTCTGCTCATTATCTACAAAGGCAACAGGCAATCTCCAAGTGGCATCACCCATCACATGTAATACAATTTGGAACTCTGGCGCTGCTCATGGACGAAAGGTCTCCTCCATCACGCTGGCCTCTCGTGCGCGTCACGCAAATCATCGATGGGAAAGATGGGCTCACGCGGGTGGTAACACTCAAGACTGCCACCACGACTATCACTCGACCAATTAACAAGTTGGTGCCTTTGCCAGTTCCTCTCACAAGCAAGGATTCATTTTGACTCATCGCAAGCTGGCTTTACGACCCAGTTTGCAACCCAGCTTCATCTCAGCAGCTGTTTGGCCTTACAACCCAGACAGTCCACCTCATCAGTCTTTACTCATCGCAAGTTGGCTTTACGACCCAGTTTGCAACCCAGCTTCATCTCAGCAGCTGTTTGGCCTTACAACCCAGACAGTCCTCCTCATCAGTCTTGACTCATCACAGATGGATTTACGATCCAGCTGTTCCTCGTCTTCTCATCACGCTTGGCCTTTAGCCCACCGGCAGCTCCCATCAAAGTTATCATCGCTCAAGAATTTTAATCACCAAGGACGTTGGTGATGCGGGCGGAATGTTCGCGATTTATAATTTAAACGCGCGCGCTCCGCTCAACTCATTACGAGGGCCGCCAGGAGGCAGTACCTCCCGGGCGCTGGGCCCTGCCAATGAGTGCTTGCCGCAGCGCTTACGTAGGCACTAACCTCACCTCTCTTCCCTTCTCGACCGAACGCCTCACCGATCACATCGCAAGCCCGCTCGATCCAGCTTTTTTCCTGCTCATCGCTTTTTATTCATACTCATCGATTTTTGCTGTTCCTGCTCAACCCTGCTTTTCAAGGCTCATCTACTACAGGCTACACCGCTCATCAGGATTTCTCTCCAGCATCACTCAGTCAAGTATCCCGCTCAGTCACAGCTCGTGCCACGTGGCACTTTAAGGTTACCTCAGGTACAAGCGGACTCGCTCGAGAGCTTTCTCATTGTATACTAAAATAAACGGTCATTCAATTAATTCAATGTGTTCCGGCTCAGTGTAATTTCCCATGATCCAATTTCCATCCAAGCAATTTCTCAAATAAATACCTTTAGATATATGAGTACTTAAAGTGTAAAAAGTTCTAGGATTCAAAAGTGATGCATAAAATCTTCATAGCTATTATACTGAAAAGTGTATTTTTTTCAATTTAACCCAGGCTGGCCCCCTTAAATAAAATCTTTCTTCTTTAAAAGTACCCCCCTCCAACTTTATGTTCCCCTAATCCCCACACCTTCCTTACCGCCACATTGTCCTTCTTAGCTAGATCCTTAACCTGATCCTCGTAATTCCCTTTCCTACTAAATACAAAACCTAAATATTTGAAATTCTCCACCTCTTCGACTACATCCATCTCCATACACCTTTTTTACTGTTTATACCTTTGTTCAATACTAATACTTTCGTTTTATCCAAACTCAGGATCAGTTTTCTTCTTCTCAAAAATTTCCTCAGTATATCCATCATATGTAAAGTAGCTTCCCTGTTTTTTGCTAGTAACACTATATCATCTGCGTAGACCAATGACCATATCCTCCTATTCCTAATTTTTACCCCTCCTATATTACTATTTTCTAGTTCTTTTTCCAATTCACTAATATAGATGCAAAATAGGATAGGACTTAACAAACATCCTTGTCTCAATCTTAAATCCGTTCAAAATTCCTCTGTTAAAACGTCATTTGATCTTACCCTCACCTTCGTCTCTTTGTGTAACCCTTTAATCCTTTCTACCAGATAACTGCTGATTCTTACCCTTTCCAAAGTTTCCTATAGTATACTTCTATCCACCTTGTCGAACGCTGCTTTCAAGTCTACAAAAATTGTATATAAGCTTTCCTTTTTTCTTTTGCCTTCTGCACCAGGTGATCCAGTATAAATATATTATCTATTGTTGACCTACCTTTTCTGAAACCCGCTTGGCCTTCTGGTAGGATACCTTTTTATTCTACTTCTTTCACCAAACTCTTCCTCAAGACTTCTGTATATAATTTATACGCTGTTGAGAGCAGTGTAATCCCTCTATAATTTTTTAAATAGGACCATATTTCATTATCGCTCTTCAGCCCCTTTATTTTCTCTATTTCTTTTTCTCTCCACACCGTTTCCTTTTCTCTACAAAGTTCCCTCCATGCTGTCCTTTCTTTTAAATACTCTGCTTTCGAACCCCTACCTTTTCTCCATTTCCTTAGTCCTGCTTTCACTCTTCTCTTCTTTGCCGCACAGTCTCTATCCCACAAACTTCTCTGCCCCAACCTCCATATCTTCCTCGTGATGTCCTTTTTAATTGCTGCACTCTCTATCCGCTTTATTATCTCTTCCCATGTTTCCTCTACTGTTAGTGCCCCTCTCCCTCGTCAAGCGGTTCCTCTGTCTGGGTTTTAAACTTTTTATATCCTCTTCTGTCCAAGAAAACAATTTACTTCTTTTTCTCCTTGATTTCTCATTTTTCCCGTCCTCCTTATATCCCTTCCCTTCTTTTAGCACTATACACAACGGTGCATGATCTGATTCTATTCTTTCCTCTACCTTGAATTCTCTCACCCTCTCCTTTACTCCCTTGTTAATTATTACATAATATATCACTGAGATCCCTCTGGCTCCCATAAACGTAAATTCTCCTTCCTCATCCCCTCTTAAATTTCTATTTGCAATCATCCAACCTTTCTCATTTATAAAGTCTATCATTCTTCTACCTCCCTTCCCAATTACTTTGTCCTTACTGACTCTCCCCTTAGATTTCTTAAAACTCTCTATATCCTCCACTGTACCCCCTTCTTCTCCTATTCTTATATTAAAGTTTCCTCCTATTATCATATTACCCTCCTCATTGAATTGCTGTTCCCCCCATACCTTCCATATTATTAAGCTCCTCCTGCTTTTTCCTCTCCTTCAAAGATCATTTTCAATAAATATTTTAGTTCCCGCCAGTTTCATTTTTCTTTTCATAACTTCTATTTTCTCCTCTCTGCCTAGCCTCGCCACTATCACACCTCTACTCTTTCATGCCGCCTTAACATTCTCATGAAATTCTATATTCTTTCTAAAAAACTCCGTTGTTTCTTTTTTCAGGTCTTCCCCTTTGAAATTATACCCTCTAATAACAACGTTATTCTCCCTGTCCATCCTGTCTCTTTCATTAACCACCCTTTTCATTATTTTCATTTCTCTTTCTGATAAACTCAAATTCTTTCAGTTTTCCCTCTACCTATCATTTCAATATTCCTAACTCTACTTTCTCAGCCCTGCTCTTTTTCAACTCCTCAATTACACCTGCCTTAATCTCTTCCGCTTCTTTCAACTAAACGGTATCCTTACTCCCGCTTACAAATCTCACGTTCCTCTTCAGCTTCTCCGTGATCTTCGGCTACTTCTCGTACCTTTCTCCTGTCCTTGTAGTCCTCGTCACTTCGCTGTTGACTCCCGTCGTCTCCTTCCCGTCCATGCTTTTTTTCTTCTTCGCCAACGTCTCTTCCATTCTCCTCTCTTATGCAAACCTAACCTCAACGCACAGTCGCCTACTTTTCTACTTCCTTACTCCTTTATTACTCCTTTAAAACATCTACCCTTATTTCCCGACCTTCTTTAACCCTAAACCTTACACTTAAAACTTACAATACTAAATCTCGCAAAACCACAAAATCTCTCTGAGCTGCCACACACGCTTCCGCACGCATACACGCTCTCTAACCAAGTCTGAGTTCATTTTTAATTAAAAATAAGGATTTATCACTGTTATCTGCTTAATCGGGCTTTTATAAACTAAAAGACCTGATTCCGAATTTCTAAAGAACACTATAATAATACGTAGCAGATGAATTCATAATAAATCCATAGTAAGCTCATTGCGAACTCTTACCGGAGAAAGTTACCTAAAGTAGGTTAAATATTATATTTTAATGTACTCATAAAAGTAAAAGCTATTAATTGGCAGTTTTTTTTATTTAGTTCTGTTTCAATTTGTTACTGTAGTGGAGATTTATAAGCAATTTTCTAGATAAAATATTTGTAGTTATTTTATTATTTTATTATTATTTTATTATTTAATAGCAATTATTTGATGAAATAATTGCTATTAAATAGCCACAAAATACTCTCTAATTCTAAACGATTTAAAATACCTATTAATTGGAGTCGACGCTGTTTAATATAGACAGATTTCTAGCAGAGAGAGAACGAGAAAGAAAGAAAGAACTGGATAGACGAGCAGAGTATAATACAGGTGATAGTGTAATTGTTACTGCTGTATTATTTTAATAATTTTAACATTTATTAAAAATTAAAATATTATTTTACAGGATGAAAGTCCAATGGAATTATGACGTTGACCTGGAAACGGTCGAGTTCTCCTATGCGATTTTTATACTGTATGGATTGATCAGGGAGAATTAACATATATACAACAATGGCTTGAATCGCCTAAAGAATTAACAAGAAAGCTTCTTAAAAAATTAATAGGGCCTGAAAATTTTAAGTATACACGTGTGCGAGAGGAAGGTAAAAAAATAACCGCCCTATCCCTCGAGATATTCTAAGCGCAGTAGTATGTAGGTTGTATTTTAATTTTATAAAGAAAATAATAAATAATAATAAGAATGTTATATTTAATTAAATTTTATTATGCCAAATTTGACTCAGGGCATATTATTGGACATGGATTCAATAACGAAATTAGAACCTTTTTTTTCTTTAAATAAAAAACAGCTATTACCGACATTTACAATTCAGGAAATTTGTAACGTAAACGACGGTGTAGGGATAAAAGCACTCACAGAAGATCAAAAGAAGAGATTAGATGCTTGGATTAAACAAGAAAAAGAAGAAACGCAGCATATGACAGGATGCACGCCAGTAATCCAGCACAACATCAAGCTGATCGACGAAACACCGATAAAGCAGAAGTACCGACCAAGGAATCCAGTAATTCAGAAGACAATTCACGAGGAAGTCAAAGAGATGCTGGAAGCAGGGATAGTAAGAAGATCAACTAGTCCTTGGAGTTCGCCAATAGTTCTGGTGAAAAAGAAAGACGGGAAAATGCGTTTTTGCCTAGATTTTAGAAAAGTCAATTCGGTAACAGCTAAAAACGCGTACCCATTGCCATTTTTAAATTCGATGCTCGACCGTTTACAAGAAGCACGAATATTATCCTCAATCGATTTAAAAAATGGATATTGGCAAGTGGCATTGGATAAAAAAAGCAAAGAGATTACCGCATTCACAGTACCCAGCTTGGGACTGTTTGAATTCAACGTGATGCCATTTAGATTGCATTCTGCAGGTGCAACATTCCAACGGCTCATAGACATGATTATCACTCCAGATATCGCCGAAAACGTATTTGTATATCTGGATGATATCATAATAAATTTCCGAAACCTTCGAAGAGCATATGAAATGGCTAAAGATCGTTTTCGAGAAATTAAAGAATGCAAATCTGAAACCGAATTGGGATAAATGCAATTTTGCCCGCAAAGAATTGAAGTACCTGGATCCAGATAAAGTAGCCGCTGTGCAGAAAATACCAGTACCAAATAATCCAAAAGAACTAAAAAGATTTTTGGGAATGATTTCTTGGTATAGGCGTTTCATACCGAACGTTGCAACAATGACAACGCCGTTACAAGATCTCTTGAAGAAAAAAGCACAGTGGGAATAGAAAGACGCACAACAACATGCATTTTTGGAAATTAAAAAATGTTTGACGAATGCACCAATCCTCGCTTATCCGGATTGGAATTTACCATTCACCTTGCAAACGGATGCAAGTCTAGAAGGTCTAGGTGCAGTTTTAACGCAGAATGATGGAGAAAATGAAAGAGTTATTGCTTATGCTAGCCGTTCTTTAAGCAAAGCAGAGAAAAATTATTCAGTGACAGAACTTGAATGTTCAGCCGTTAAATGGGCAATTTGGAAGATGCGTGATTATTTAGATGGATGTCATTTTACAGTACTGACTGATCACCAGGCGTTAAAGTGGCTGAATAGTATAGATAGTCCAGCAGGTCGTCTTGCACGTTGGGCCTTAGAATTAAGCCAGTATGATTTCGATATTTTATATCGAAAAGGCTCTGAAAATAACGTTGTAGATGCTCTGTCACGCAACCCTATTGTGAACTCGATCAATAGTGGAAGTAATGAAAAATGGTACGCCCGTACATTCAAATTAGTCACTGAAAAACCAGAAAATTTTCCGGATTTTTGCATCAAAGAAGGAAGATTATTTAAAAAAATTCTGCACACTCTAGACTTGGATTAAACAACTTTAATGAAATTGAAAACGGAGAAGAATGGAAAATGGGCATTTGTGAAGACGAAAAAGACCGAGTTTTGAAAGAAAATCACGATTTACCGACGGCAGGCCACCTTGGCATCGCTAAAACTCTTGTTCGTTTAGCTAAAAAATTCTATTGGCCTGGAATGTTTCGTGAAGCAAAAGGGTACGTCCGATCTTGCAACAATTGCCAAAGATTTGAAACTGCACAACAGGCGCCGGCAGGGCAGTTAAAAGCTACTTGTCCCGGCGACCCGTGGGAGACAGTTTCAATTGATCTCGTAGGTCCATTACCTCGATCCAATAATGGTTTTACGCAAATGTTGGTTATGCAAGATGTTTTCACGAAATGGATCGAATTGCGACCAATTAGAAAAGCAACAGCGACGGCAATAGTTAAAGGCATGCAAGAGCAAATTTTGCTCAGATTCGGTTGTCCAAAAACAATATCAACCGACAATGGCAGGCAATTTACGTCTCGTGAATTTAAGAAACTACTTGAAAATGCAAAAATACGTCACCGGTTAACACCTCCGTACTCACCGCAATGTAATGCAGTTGAGAGGGTGAATCGTACTGTAAAAACAATAATAAAACAGTACATTACAGGTTCTCAAAAAACTTGGGACGCCCATATACCAGAAATCGCATTCGCATTTAATACCGCACATAGCGAATGTACCGGATACACACCCGCTTACTTGAATTTCGGTAGAGAGTTGATATCTGCCGGATCACTGGAGCAAGAAGAGAGAGGGAGTGTAAAAAACTCGTTTGAAAACCGTATAAAGAACTTGCAGGAAGCTCTAGATTTGGCCAAAGTCAATACCGCAAAAAGCTTCCAAAGGCAAGAGAAATACTACAATCTCCGCAGGAGAGTGGAAACTGAAAATCGGCGAGCAAGTGTTGAAAAGAAATTTTGTCTTGTCCGTTAAAGCCGAAAATGTTAACGTAAAGTTGTGCGAAAAATATATCGGCCAGTTTAAGGTCTTTAAAATAATTTCTCCAGTTATTTTTGACCTTAAAAACGATGAAAACGCGATTATTCGTCACGTGCATATTAAAGATTTAAAACCGTTTGTGTCGACAGACGAGTACGACGTCTAAGGGTTGATAAACCCTGCTGTACATATTGTATATAATGTAAATAATGCACAATAAGGCCGTTAGGAATAAGCGTACATTTACATTTGACCGTATAAAAGGAGATACCGAATTGTGCGAAAGTCAGTAACAATTCGAAGAAATGGACAGGCAGTACCTCGAAGATTTTGAGAAGTGGCTGGAGGGCCGAGGACCACCACCCGCAGAAGACGAATATGTACCGACGGGAAAAACAACAGTACCAGTAAAAGAGTACACGCCTACACCGAAGGAGATTTTGGAAAAACAGAGCGTGCTCGCACTGCGGTAACGACGAGGACACCAGCTACAACAGCAACAGCAACGTCAACAACACCAGCAACAGCAGCAACGACAACGGCGGAGCTGCGACCGACCCGGACGATAGCGATCCCGTTCGGCGCAGAAGTCAAAGTTCCGCTGGGAGTGCGGAATTTCAGGACCATCATGTGGGGTTATGCGTGGCGCATAAAATTTTCGAAGGAAGGAGTACCCTGTTTTATGCCGCCACGCAAGTGAGTCGCTTTTATCAGTTTCTTTTTTGTTTGTTTTTGTATTATTAATTATTTTTGTTTTGTAATTTTGTTGTAGATTGCTTTTGTTACGTAAAACTCCGTTTTTTTAGGGGGGGAGGGTAATGTAACAAAGGTATTGCTCGACAGCGCGAGCAATAGCTTTCTTACAAATTTAAGTCGGTACGCAACGCGCGTATATTTAATATATACTTGCGTTAGCGCAACCGCGACGGCCGGAGAGCAAGTGCGCTCCCGAGCGTCCCCACTCCGCGACGCTTTCCCACTCGCGGGATGACGTCACCATGGCGACGAGTCTCTCCCACCGGTCGCGCCTCGAGTCGAGCGGCTCGGAGCTAGCGGGAGCTGACTGTCGAAGGCAGTCCACTCGGCGCACTGAGCCGAGCTCTAACTCTACAAGTTTACTTATTACTAATGCGTATTTTTGATTATGTTTGTTTTAGAATTACCGATACCGAGGGCAGGGCGAAGCCCTACTGATTGTAAAATGAGCGCGCTCAAGAATGAAGTATTTTAGTCTTATTCATTGTATTTTTTCTTTATGTTCAGTATGAATAAATTTGAGTACATTTTAAGTGAACGTTGAAGTGTTTGAATTATTTTGCTTAGTAAAAAACCCGTAAGAGTAATAATTTAGTGTTGCGTAAGGGGTTTACGAGCGCATTGAGCTCGTTTCGTAATAGTGTTGTACGCGTATTGAGCGTGACAACTCAGGGTTTTAACAGGCGTACTGAGCCTGTTCGCAATTAGTGCCCCTGAACGCACTGAGTTCAGGAGCAAACGGAACACCTCCTCTTACCCCGTAGAAACCCGATTGTTACAAGTTAATTATGAATTAATGATTTAAATTATAATTTCATATTTTCATTGAAAATTTCATAAATTGTTAATTTTTTTTTTAATTTATTTAAACCAGTATACAAAATTATATACAGTAAAAACTTACATATATAAGCTTACTTAGTAATTCGTATAGAGGTAAAACAATTTACCTGTACATAAGCCTGGTTACTCTTAAGACTAAAACTTACTGCTGAACTTAATCTAAATCAAGTAACAGTTTTTTTTTAACAATAATTTGTTTAATATCTAGGTAGGTTAATAATCACATTTTAACCAGTTTTTTAATTTAAAATTTTTTACTTGTTTACTAAAAGATAGCTCTTTGAGATCATTAGGCAAGTCATTGTAGATTCTAATCGCAACAATATAAAAATTCTTATTACTAACAGTTTTGTTTATTTTTGGTAAAAGTATGCTCTTGTTTCTAGTCTTGGACTTGCTTTGTTTGTGTATATTTTCTAGATCCTTGTGGGGATATAAAATTGCTTTACACGTAAAGGAATGTGCCAAATTTAATCGACAATTTTCTTTTTTTAAAAATTTATTTTTCCTGACTATTTTTAGCAATCTATATTGTAAGTTTTGAAGTTAGTTCATACTGTTTTTATATGCACCTCCCCATACAACAATTCCATAAGTTGCAATGCTGTGAAATAGGGCATAACATATCGTTAAAAATATGTACATTTGTAAGAAGCGTAATAATTTGGAGAAGACAAAAACTACGTACTTGATATTAATAATGATATATTCCGTATGTATGTTCCATTTCATATTAAAATCTATGTTTAATCCTTGATAGTTACATATTTCCACCCTCTTAAGTTCAAGATAAATTATTCTCAATGATATTTTTAGGTACACTGTCGCGATAGTTTCCAAAGGCAACGTAAATCTTTTTGTTGATATTTAGAGATAATTTATTACATGCCAGCCAACTAGCTACGTAGTTGAAATAATTATTTATTTCTTCTTCTGCAAATGTGTAGGTATTATCTTTGGCATTAGTATGTCTATCTATCCCTCGTATTCCATATCTCTTTAATTTTTCTAAAAGTATTTTATGATCTACTGTGTCAAAATCCTTGGCCAGGTCTAGGAAAGTTATTCTTTAGTGCTTATTTTACAATCCGTGTATTTCTTAGTACTTCAGCCCTGATTCCCAGCTGAACGTTACAAGTCATATAATATTTTGTGTATAATTTTTTCAAAAATTTTGTACCATCTACTCCTCCAGCTTTATCTTTCAGTTGATTTATTATATTTTTTAACTCAATTGCCTGAGTTAATCTTATAAAAATGGATTTATAGTTGTCAGTAGTATTTATTTTGATAGGTTTTCTGGAGTCTTGATTTTTTCACTTAATTTAGGTCCTATATTACGAAAAAAATTGTTAAAGTTATCAGCGATTTTCTATTTTTTTGTCAGATTCATCTATTAAATAATCAATAGCAGTTTTCCGAGTTTCGATTTTACTTATTTTGTTGTTAGCTAGTTTTCATATCTGTTTTGGGTTATTTTTGTTCTGTAAGAACATATTTCTATAATGTGAAGTTTTTGCATTTCTTATAATTTTTTCAAGTAATTTATTATAATTTATATATTCTGTTTTAAGTTAGTTGTTATATGGATCTTCTTTCCTATTTTTGTACAATTTTTCTTTTTTTTTGCATGATGTCATTATTGTAATCCAGGTTGTCGTTGGTTTAAGTTTGTGTGGAGTTTTATATTTTGTCAATTCAACACATTGTTGTATATTCTTTATAAATAAATCTGTAGCCATATTCGGATCATCATTACTAATCATATCTTGCAGTCTATTCTCTCTGCTAACTTCATGAATTTTTTTTTTGAGAGTTCTTCTTTGAGAGATATAACGCATTGTCTAATTTGCATGTATTTTTAATTAATATTGTTAGTTTTTATGTAAAATTTGTTAGTGCACGATTCTTCTGAGAGATTGACAATTGAAGAATTTGTTATACTTAAAAATCATGGAACATATAAAAATTCTTGGCTTATTATATCATTTTCATTTTTAATGTCAATATAAAATCGCCTTTAATAATATGATTGTTACGTGATTTGTGTGTGTTTATGAATTACTTAATATTTTGTAAGAATTCTGTTTTTGATATATCTTGTGATCTATATATAGCCGACATAATAAGATTTTCGTTATTCTTTTTTAAAGTAGAATTAAGTATCTCCAGTTCACCAAAATCCTGTATTTCCGTTGTTTCATTTATACTTTTATAGATGTTGTAACGGGCAACCGGCCGCGTGTGCGGGAACGGCGGGCTGCACGCACAAGATGCGCAAATAATGACGCGCAAAGTAAAAAGATAACTAGTACCGCTACTACTAGTAATAATTACCCACGCGGCCCAATCAAGATTTGTTAACATCCCCAAGTAAGCGAGATGGGGCGCCAGGCACTGTAAAATAATATTCCTGCGAGCAGTGCCTCTCGCGAAAAGATATAAACTGAACGTTTCGGACACTCGCTCCGGCTACTCGAAACGGCAGAGCTGCCGGAAGTTGCGGACGATACAATATAAAGAATACACAAAAATAAATTAAATTGAACAGAGTTAAATCTAAATAGGTTCCTTTATTTGGCCTGTGACGTAAGGCGCGCGGCCTCCCATATAGGCAGTTACAAATTACAAATCAAAAACAATCAATTTTACATAATTCAAATCAATTATTCAGAATTTAACCAAGCAATACGAAACTGAGATTTCAGATTTAAGCATCTAGATTTACAAGGTTTTAATTAATCAATACAATTCAAAATTAAGTTAACACCAGCAAGTACGTGGAGACTCTAAATAAGTATCAAACAGGCGCATAGAGGCGCAACAAAAATAATAAATAATACCTTATAAAAAACGCGTAATCAAGGGTAACGCACGAGCACCCTGGCGCAAATTTAATTGCCTCAACATAGGCGAACAAGACCACTTATTTTTCGCAATGATTGTCGCCACCTTGTCCTTCCGTTTTGAAGCTACCAAGAGTATGTGCCTGGCCACGGGGACTGAAGCAAAGGCAAGCGAACAGCAAAAAGAATAAAATACGTGGGTCCATCACAGAACATATTAACAATTTAAATAAAGTGGACTTTGAAATAAAGCGACGTGGCGCCGGAGTTGCTCCTGGATATCCTCCCAGTAGGCCATCCAGTCGAGAAGTCGCAGAGCGCTGCTCCCGTCTGCGAGGCCAAGGTACCGATGCTCGTCGTCTCGTCGGCATCCCCGCCGTGCTAGTTGTTCGCCGTTGATCGGGCGATTTTGGAGGCCCAGTGTAAAGGTGAAAACACCTCGTCTCCTGCCTGTCGTCCTGAAAAATAGGAGAGATAAGTGCTGGCTCAAGTAAACATGAGAAATTCCGAGCCGCAGCGAGTTTAACTCGCTAATGGAATTTTCCTATTTTAAAGCAACTCGGTAGCACTGCCTTCTGGCTAAATTTTGCAGGCTGAAATTGAGGAAATAAATTGGGAGGCAATACTCATCTTTTGATGAACTTGACCCTCCGTTGCCCCTGGCTGTTTTTCCAGAAACGGCGTGCCTCGAATGACGACGGCGAGCAGTACCTGGCTCACTTTGGTGTGCATCTGCATGAAAATATTGGCCATGGGTATCTTCGCCAGGAAATTAAACGCTTCCGCGGAAAAAAACTATTTCCTAAACGCATTGTAAACAGTGGTGGAGGGTCTTCCCGTCTGGCTGTTTGTCTGCCAATAAAACTGGCACGCAAAGTAACGGGCGAAAAAGCGCCACGTTACAATGTATATTACAACTCCATCGGCTTTATTAATTTTACTATTGTTATAGTAATTTGTGTATCCAGGTAATTTGTAAAACTGTGGCCTTCCTAGAGTCCATACATCAGTGGCCTTTCTAGAGTCCATACTTCAGTGGCCTTTCTATAATCCATACTTCAGTACATACTATAATCCTAGGCTTAACTTTTAATTTGTCAATTAGACATTCCAACTTATGAAAGTTGGCTTTTAGCTTTCTGTTGCGTGTGAAGCGCGCAAATGTATGCTCCTGCATAAAGTCCCGCATCGTACACTGTTCGCGATTTACCTATTTTGAATCGCGCGCCTCGTGATTATCCACTGCGCTCATGCGCGCGTCGCTATACTCTGTCAAGTCGACTGGCGCTGCAGACACACTCGCGCATGCTCAGGCGTCTTCGCGCCAAAAGATAGCGTAGCGGCGCTCGCGCGCTCGTTATCTCACTTTCTCATACAACTCGCACAAGGAAAAGGACATTTGGATTTTTCTTTGCTTCTTTTTGTTCGCTTTTTTCAACCTGCTCATCCCCTGCTTTCGCTCATCACCTGCTTTCGCTCATCACCTGCTTATCACCGCAAGGCTCATCTGCTCAACTCAACTGCTGAATTCCTGCTCAATCTACACTTCTGCAGCTATATAAATCATAACTCAAGTAAATCAAGTAACTGACTGTTGAAAGGTACGAGGTTGCTGAACTCATAAATAAAGCTCTTTAAAACTCAGCTCTGTTTATTAAAATTCCCCGCCCTCTGTAACTACCATCATCCCAAATTCACCAGCGCAAAATTTCCCAAACATTTGGTCCTTCGAGCCGGATTTGGTAGTTTACAGTGGGTGCGTGTGTGTAATTAAAACCGTCGCTCTAACACAACGGTGATACAGGTGTACGTGTGCAACGCTTGGAAGCAAAAGCCCGCTCATTTTACCGCTCAACTCTTGCTCATCCAAATTGCTCAAAATGGATTCGGAGAAGGCTCAATCAAGCAGCGGCGCGACTTTGAAGGTGCCAGAGTAGGATGTCAAAAAGGCTAAACACATTCGATCTGCGTCGCTCTCCAACATCGGCAGCATCGACAAGGCCAACACTACTCCTGTGACTCCACCCATCACTCGCTCATATAAGCCACCGCGAGAGTTAGAAGTGCGGTGCTCTACACAGGCATTACGTCTTACAGTGCTTAAGGAGATCCAGGAGCAGCTTAACGAGGAGGCGTTGTCGGCTGGACTTCTCTACGAATGCCGCACTCAAATACAAGGCCTTCTTGATAAAGGCACTCAAGATCAGGAGGTCATCGAAGTACTTTGGAGCACGGAAGCCGCTGAACTTCCTTATTTCAAGGAAAATCAATTTGCGCTCATTGTAAAACTTGCTCATAGATTACTGCGCAAAGTCTCTGATCTAATTTCCTCTCTTCCAGCTCAATGTGAAAATTCATCCAGCTCAGCTCATCGACGGCCAAAGTTACCAGACATCAGCTTGCCTCATTTTAGTGGAGAATATTCAGAGTGGCCACATTTCAGAGACCTTTTTAAGAGCCTCGTACTCAGTAATGACGGTTTGGCGCCAGTGGAGAAACTTCACTATTTGAATAGCTGTTTGTCTGGTGAACCAGCTCAGATCATCGCCGGCTACCCCGTCGAAGACAGCTCGCTCGATCCAGCATGGGCTCAGTTGTCATGTCGTTACGACAATAAGCGGCTGGCAATTTGCTCATTTCTGGACCAGTTACTGGACCAGAAACCTTTAACTTCTAAATCAGCTCAGGGACTTAATGCATTGGAGATGACCCTCAGCAAGGTAACCAAGGGCTTGGCTTCGCTCAACGTCTCGGAGCAACTCGGCGACATGTTGTTAGCTCATCTCACCGTAAGAAACATGGACCGAGCCACCAAGGAGAGCTGGGAGTACTCTCTTGGTATGTCGCAGGACTTCCCGACATCAGCGAGTGTGCGCACGTTCTTAACGTCGCGTGCACAAGCTCTTGAGCTCTTGAGGACGTCGCAGGGAAAATAAGCAAACAGCTCAACGCAAATCAACCAACGTGGCCACAACATCCGCTCAGCCACTCCCTGTCGCTCAATCTGGTTCAGCTCAACAAAAACCATGTCCTCAATCTCAATCATCTGCTCACTCCAAGACGGTTAATTACAATCTTGGACCCACCGCTCACCCTTGCGACAAGTGCCAGCAGCCACACTTCATCGTGATGTGCCCAGCGTTCAGAGCGTTGGAAGTGAGGAACAGACAAGAATTTGTACGCGATAAGCAGTTGTGTTCCAATTGTCTTGGACGTCACAATGTACTGTCATGCAGAAGCGCAGCAAGGTGCAAGGTGTGTGACCAAAAGCATCACACCATGCTTCACTCATCACGCTCACAACCTCAAGCTCAGAATCAATCATCTCAACAACCATCAACCTCATCTGCACCACAACCAGCTCATGCGTCGACATCAGATGCTCATTGAAGTGTTGGTGCAGTCGTCAGCTCAAAGCTCACTTTCTCAAACCACTCAGCTCATCATACTCTGCTCAACACACCGCTCAGCTCATCACATGCCAATCTCAACGAAGCAACGCTCCTAGGTACAGCCATCGCTCAGCTCAGAACGTCAATGCACGATCATTACGTCCGTCTCATGATCGATTCTGGATCTGAGCTGACGTTCGTCACCGAACACCTGGTGAATCAATTCAAGCTCCCACGTCGCTCATCATCATTTGTGATCCATGGAATAGGAGGTGGAAAAGCTGCTCACACTCTCGGCTCCGCTCAGCTCACTCTCAAATCAAGATTCACTCAAGAGGCTATAATTATCGAGGCACATATTCTCAAAACGGTCACCTCGATAACTCCATCAGTCAAGATCACCATACAAGATTGGCCGCATTTGAAAGATTTACATTTGGCTGATGAGAAGTTTTTCCAGCCTCGACCAGTAGATATTATCATTGGAGCTGACAATTATGGACTCATTATAAATTCTGGACTCATTAAATCTCATCCTGGATCTCCAATTGCTCAATCTTCTATCTTTGGATGGCTCATAGTAGGACCTGCTCACACAACATCAACCAAACCTGCTTCAGCTCACCACAGCATTGTCAAGACAGATAACGATCTTCATGAACTTCTCAGTAGATTTTGGTTACAAGAAGAGCTCAGACATGATTCAGACAACATCTTGAGTCCTGAAGAAGAGGAATGTGAAAAACATTTCCGCTCAACTCATGTGAGAGACTCAACAGGCAGATATGTTGTCAGAATTCCGCTCAAAGAAGATCCTACAGCTCTTGGAAACTCACGCTCTACAGCATCAAAGTGCCTCAATAGAATGTCCAGAAGAATTGCTCAAGACTCAACCATGGGCGAACTTTACACGAAGTTCATGGATGAATATTTAGCATTGGGACACATGAGAAAGGTGGAATCCTCTACAGCTTCAAGCTTCTCACCGTTTTATCTGCCTCATCATGGTGTCCTCAAACCTGATAGTGCAACAACCAAGCTCAGAGTTGTTTTCAACGGCTCATGTTCAACATCTTCTGGTAAATCTCTCAATGACATCATGCACACTGGTGCAAATTTATTGCTCAATATCAGCGACGTGCTCATCTGGATTCGCCACTTTTATCATCTTTTTGCTACGGTCATTGTGAAAATGTATCGGCAGGTTCAAGTCCATCCTGATGATTGGGATCTTCAGCGGATCATCTGGAGGGATCAAGATTATGATGAGGTGGATTTCCAGCTCACCACGGTCACCTACGGGACCAAAGCTGCTCCTTTTCTCGCCACAAGGGCTTTGTTGCAACTTGTGGAGGATGAAGGCTACAAGTATCATCTCGCCATTCCTTCACTTAAAAGGGGAAGATATGTCGATGACATATTTGGTGGAGCTGATACTCCGGCTCAGCTCAATGAAATTGCTCAACAAGTTACACAGTTGTGTAACGCGGGCGGTTTCCCACTCTCAAAATGGCATGCAACACTAAAGGATTTGTTGGTTGCTTCATAAACAGATGGCTCTTCACTCAACTTAGACGACTGCGCAACCTCACTACTCGGATTAAAATGGCTTCCTCATAAAGACTGTTTTACATTTACATCAAAGTTCTCTCCACATTCAGGACGCTTAACCAAGAGGACAATATTGTCAGAAGTGGCTCAAATATTTGATCCGCTTGGATTCGTCTCACCTGTTATCATCACTGCCAAGATTCTTCTACAAGAACTTTGGCTGCTCAAACTTGGTTGGGATGATCCACTCCCTACTCAAGTGTGTTCAAGATGGCTCAACATTCGAGAAGACCTTATCATGCTGGCCAGCATCTCAGTTCCACGTTGGTTTGGGACTTGGAGTTTTTCAACTGTAGAACTTCACGGCTTCTCAGATGCTTCTCAAGACGCTATGGCAGCCGTTGCTTACATAGTTGTTCGCTCACCCTCCACAGGCTCTACGACGTCATTCATCTGCTCAAAAACAAAGGTCGCTCCTCTCAAGAAACTAACTATCCCTCGGTTAGAACTCGCAGCAGCTTTGCTGCTAACCAAACTCATCAAAACTGCTAAAGATTCTCTTCAAGTGAAGATAGATTCTACTCATCTGTGGACTGACTCACAAGTTACACTCATGTGGATCACCTCACCAGCAAGTCATTGGAAGGATTTTGTTAGGAACAGAGTCACCCAGATTCAAGAAATGTGCACAATCAACACCACCTGGAGACATGTTCCTGGGATTGAAAATCCAGCTGATTGCGGCTCAAGAGGCATTACTACGGCTCAACTCAAAAATCATCCACTTTGGTGGTCAGGACCTGCTTGGATCAAGCATGATCAATCTCACTGGCCTAAACAACCAACTTATTCATCTGATGATGTAGACTTAGAAGCTCGACCTAGAGTCGCTCTCATCTCTATTGCTCAGCAACCCACATATCACTGGGATGTTATTTACAGGTATTCTTCACTGAATAAGTTATTAATTGTAACATCGTTGCTTTTTTGTGAGAGACGTGCTCAAGGAGAAACTCAAGTGTTCATCACTCTATAATGCTCAAAGCCTGCATCACGCTCAGCTCTTTTGGATTAAAGCCACTCAAGCCGCTTACTTCGCTCAGGAGATTCAACAACTTAGCAAAGGTGCTGTTCTTCCTTCTGGTCATAACTTCACTCGTCTGACAGCCTTTATTGACGCTGAAGGCATCGTTCGAGTTGGAGGGCGATTAGAACACTCAAGTCTCAACTATCAAGAAAAACACCCAGCAATCTTGCCTCGACACTCACATCTCACGACTCTGCTCATCGACTCATCTCATCGCTTCACACTTCATGGAGGTACTCAGCTGACACTCGCTAAACTCCGGCAGACGTGCTGGATTATTGGAGGGAGAGCGTCAGTGAAGGCTCATATTCTTCGCATTAAAGCTCAGCAGTTAATGGGACAGCTTCCCATCTCACGTCTCACTCCAGAGAGAGCATTTCTCCACACTAGAGTTGACTACGCTGGACCAGTGACAATAAAAACCTGGAAAGGACGAGGATGTAAGACTGACAAGGGTTGGATCTGCGTGTTCGTCTGTCTCAACACATCAGCTGCTCATCTAGAAGTTGTCACTGATTACTCAGCCGATTGCTTCATTGCTGCTTTTCGGAGGTTTGTTTCGGAGGAATTGTGCAAGTGATGTATTCGGATTGTGGAACCACATTTCAAGGCGCCACAACTCAACTCAACCAGCTCTTCACCAAGGCTTCTTCGGAACATCAGCTCATTTCTTCAACGCTCGCTGCTCAAGGAACATCCTGGAAGTTCATCCCTCCTGCTGCTCCACACATGGGTGGAAAGTGGGATGCGCTGGTGAAATCAGTGAAATTTCACTTGCGACGCACAATTGGTGAGACTCTTTTGACGTATGAAGAACTTACGACTCTTCTTACTCAAATAGAGGCTGTGCTCAACTCAAGACCTCTGGAGCCACTCAGCGATGATCCTTCAGATGTCTCTGCGCTCACTCCAGGACATTTTCTTATTGGCTCAGCTCTTAACTGTGTTCCAGAACCTTCACTCTTAGATCTCAACCCCTCTCGACTATCAAGATGGCAACTCATCCAGCAACGGTTACAGACTTTTTGGAAACTTTGGTCAGCTCATTACTTGCAACGACAGCAGGCGATCTCAAAGTGGCATCACCCTTCTCATACTATTCAAGTTGGCTCAATAGCACTACTCACAGATGAGAGATCACCTCCAGCTAAGTGGCCTCTTGTGCGAGTGATGCAACTTCATCCTGGACAGGATGGACTCACCAGGGTGGTGACTCTTAAGACTGCTACTTCTACAATAACTCGTCCAATCGCAAAACTCGCTCCTTTGCCAGTGTTTCTGCCGAAGGCTGATAATACTCAGCAGTAGTTGGCTTTACGACCCTAGCTACGCTCATTTCTCTTCAAGTGGACTTACAACTCATTTGGCTCAGCATCTACTCAACTGAAAGTGGCTTTACAACCCACTTTCTCACTCACTCAACTCTACATGCAGGAGTCTTTACGACCCTGTTGCATCTCTCAACTATCAACTCAAGATTTACACCTACAACGCTGAATGGATTTACGACCCAGTCAGCTGCGATTCTACGGCTCATCGCTCTTGCTTATAATCATCAAAGGCGTTGATGATGCGGGCGGAATGTTCGCGATTTACCTATTTTGAATCGCGCGCCTCGTGATTATCGACTGCGCTCATGCGCGCGTCGCTATACTCTGTCGAGTCGACTGGCGCTGCAGACACACTCGCGCATGCTCAGGCGTCTTCGCGCCAAAAGATAGCGTCGCGGCGCTCGCGCGCTCGTTATCTCACTCTCTCATACAACTCGCACAAGGAAAAGGACGTTTGGATTTTTCTTTGCTTCTTTTTGTTCGCTTTTTTCAACCTGCTCATCCCCTGCTTTCGCTCATCACCTGCTTATCACCGCAAGGCTCATCTGCTCAACTCAACTGCTGAATTCCTGCTCAATCTACACTTCTGCAGCTATATAAATCATAACTCAAGTAAATCAAGTAACTGACTGTTGAAAGGTACGAGGTTGCTGAACTCATAAATAAAGCTCTTTAAAACTCAGCTCTGTTTATTAAAATTCCCCGCCCTCTGTAACTACCATCATCCCAAATTCACCAGCGCAAAATTTCCCAAACAGTACACACAATTATTTATTTAGATACGCGGTAAAATATTAAATCCGCGGTCGCGCCACACATCCTATACAAGCCCGTCCCTTTGCAGGATGTGGTTGGCGGGTAATTGCCCTAAATTAGGATCAGGAACTGGTTATGATAAATAAAAAGATGGCTTTTACAATTATGTGATTTATTCCTTAATCACCCTAAATTTACACGCAGGTTCCCTAATTCTAATTTCAAATTTCTCGCCAATTCCGTAGTCCGGGTCGTGTTCGCACCGGAACAGTTCGAAAATACCTCAGGTGGTGTTCCTTTTGCACAAGCAGCTTTAATGGGCCCGTGCTTTTTATCCCTCTCTCTCTCTCTCTCTGATTGTTTAGTAACTTGTGTATCACTGATCTACTGATACACATGTTAGAAGGATTTGATCAACGGGGCAGAAGGAGATTTTATTGGTGAGGATGACACAGGACGAAGGAAGGAGAAGGAAAAAAGAAGAAGCGAGAGTCAGATAAGTGAATTTTGATTTAGGAAGAATAGAAGAAACCTTCTAGTACTTTGTAGTTTGTGCTGGTGTTGTTGCAGGTGTATGCTGTAAAACCTCCTTTTGAGGACCTGGAGCAAGGTCAGCAAACCAAGTGTGGACCAGAGTAGCCTCAGACACTACTCGCACGAGATCCACTTCGCAGGAGACAATGACAGTGGGTACACACCAGGACTAAAATCCTCGAGCCACCAAGAAGCTTGGAGAGGGTTTTCGATGGTTGGGCGAGCCTTTGCCGACCAAGTACCAGTGCTTCAAGTTGGACTGAGACCTGCTGGTGAACTACGATGATACACCCAGGTACAGTGAGGAGGTCCTAAGTGAGCAGCGAAGAGGTCTTACGTGTGACTGTCAAGTTACTACAGGTGCTCGCTGCTTAGCGAGCAGAGTTGGTTACATTAACACCAGCCTCAGAGGGTTATCGAGAGAGATTTGTATTAACGGAGAGGATTCAATTGAGGTTGAGGGTTTAAATTGAATTGTCTATGGATTTTAAGGGAGACGGAGCAGCTAGAAGATAAGACAGTGAAGAAGAGGAGAGGAATAGTCGCTTCAGATTTCAGTTCTGGGCTCGCAACAGCTTGGTGCTCGAATCGAGAAGAAGTTGAGGCTACCCGGGTTCGACCAGGGTTTGAACACTCCCATCAAACAACCCAGGACAGGGTAAACACTGATTTATCTCTCTCTCTCTCTCTGTTTCTACTCCTTAATTTTCTTTTATTTTATTTTTATATTACTATTATTTTATTATTATCTATTTTTTCTGAATCTGGGAGACAGGGTTAGTTCTGTCTCCTACTTTTCTTTTAACATTAAATAGAATTATTTCTTGAATTGGGATCAAAATTTGAAATATTAAATTTTGTTTTAGGGAGAGAGACAAATTATTGTGACGTCACGCTCGGATACAAAGACGCTCCTTTGTACGCGTGACGTTTTCACTGGGGAGAGAGAGAGACACGTGCGCATACGTCAGCGTACGCGTGCAAGAGAGAGAGAGAGAAACGACGGGTTGGACGCGGCGCATTTAAAATTATGATTATTAAAACAAATATATAGAAATAATCATGTAAATAATTTTAATATTAATATTATAAATTTTACTTTGCCGATGTATCTCGGCAAATCAGGTATTATGAGATAGTCAGTCTTGTTAATATATTTTCTAATCTTTGATCTGTATTATATATTTTGTTATATTTATCCTTGCTGAAACTACAGTTTGCACAGCACAAGTTGTTCGATTTCATACAGTTTCTGGTTAAATGCGCTCCTGCACAATTCAAACATATTTGCGTGTTACGACATTTGTGGCCACTGTGACCGAATCTACTACAGTTGTAACAGGGTATAATATTTAGTACATCGAATACTCTTCGATTTTCGTATACGACAAAAATTCGATTACTATTTTTCCTTATTATTTTATGTACCTCAGCTCTGACTTCCATAATAATCGTTGTTGCACGATTTCACGACTACATGATTTCCAGAATATCTACGTACTTTTTAGTATTAGATTAAAAAAAAAAGACTACAACTAGATCTTAAACTTGTAACCAATCATTTGTTACATTTGAATCTCGTGCCGAAAGAAAGTAATGTGTCGAGTCTCGAACTGAAGAGGGCAGTTGCGTCGCTCTCTTGTATGAAATTAGTTGCCCTGACTCGTCACTGCGCTCCGGACGAGTGGCGACGACGCACCGTACCTCCGTGGTTCTCGACACCCGGAATAGGGGTGTGTAGTTAACATGTAATTTTATATCTGTTGCATAGCATTAATTCTTCAATTTTGTATCTAGTGTTGGGTATTTTCCTCTAGACTAGAAGGGCGTTGTGAGGCGCGTTTTTATAGTTGCCACCTAAACCATATCCGCGCAACGAGTAGACTACCCTGCATCCACTACTCACTGTTGCTACCAGAGCTCTGATTGTTAAATTCTCAAGGACGTACTTGGAGAATTTACCACCGACGATATCAACGATTGCCGCCAGACAAAAAATTCAAAACGTCATTTGCAGCGTCGACTCTGTCAAGGACAACATCGCTTGCAGGGCGCACAAACGCGTTGACACTTGGCCTGCACAACCTTGTGTTTTGTTTATGTCGTATAACTAATATGTAATAGCAACAGAAATAACTAATTATATAATAGCAATAATAATAAAGTTTATATTATATTTTTCTACGGTTATATGGATCAAATAAAAAGTCTTCCTGCAAGCGTTTCGTAGCGTAATGGTTGGAGCGTCCGCCTCGTAATCCGGAAGTCCAGGGTACGATTCCGGATAAGCGAAGAATTTTTCTGCGATAATGTTATAATGTAATGTTATAATGTAATGTTATAATGTAAATGGGCGAATGTATGTATAATACGTATGTATGCAAATGTATAAGTAAATGTAAATCAGCGAAATAAAAAAAAAACATAAGTTAAGTAAAAAACCAATGTAACATCGTCGCCGTCTGAAGCAGACGTCAAACACAACTTAGAATAGAATTTTTTTAATGAATAGAAATCAACAAAACATTTTGTTGCTTTAAGTAAATATTTTATTGTTCAAACAAAATTATTTAGTTAGATCCTCCTTACTAAACATTTTATTAAAATGACTAATTGTGTTTAGTCGTTTAGTAATTTTAATTAGAAACTAGCGACGTACCTCGCTCGCTAACGCTCGCTCAGTAAATAATTTTTTGGTTCCTGTTTAAAATAATTTATCATTGTTCGAGGCTTTGAATAGATTACTTTTTTTTTTATAAACTATTATAATTTTTTTAAGAATTCTAGAAACTTATTTTACATTTTATATATTCAAATAATTTAATTTTTAAGTTGCGTATAGTAAAAGACTCGTATCGTAAATTTATTGTAATCACGGGGAGTTAAAAGGTAAATTAAATTAAATAATATAATATTTAAGAATGTTATTCTTAATATTATTACATTACATCATTTGTATTAATTTCGATTTTAAAATTTATTATTATAAGAATAATATAACAAATACATGAAAGACATTATAGAAAGTTATTCAGCTATTTACGAGAAGAGTGCAGACCCTCTAGATAATGATTTTACATGAAACGTTTTGTATTAATTTGTCGTATCAAATAAGAAAATAAATTCCTTTTAGTTTGATCTCATAACTCTTTATTTAACAATAATTTTAGTTATATCTACTGAATAAAGATAATGTTCGCTTGAAAAATAATTTTTGAATTTATGTTGAAAATAATTAATTTTTTAAATTTAATTGTTTAAAGTGAAAAAAATTTTAATTTTTTATAACATTTTATCAATTAAATGATTGTAATAAAATACATTTTATTTAATATAAATAAATTTAATACAAATTTTTTAAAATATTATAAATAATAGATGATTTTTTTTATAAATTAGACTTTACAGTAGAAACAACACAAGGAATAGTTTTAGTTACATTAACAGATAATTACGTAAATACGTAAATAATATGTTACAAGAATAAGATGTCTTATTTTCTTATTTTTGCCGTAGATCTACTTAATTCCTTATTCTGCCCCCCTTATTTACATATTCCTACTCCTTACCGCAAGTGTCCGGCAAAGGTGCTATACTATGTCTTTTGTTATTCTGCTGCTCTAATTCTTTTATTGTGTACTAGGCCTAATATCTAATAAGACAATTATACTTTTCGGAATGTGTTTGGATGCTTATGTTAACAGAATGATAAAAGGGAACGTTATAGTCATAAAATTGAACACGTGTGTTCACCCCGCACTTGGTCATTGAGAAAAAAATCGGCCGCTGTTCCTGTAGACGATGTCCAGGTGTCTAGGAACACCCGCAGGACGACGGGACATCGTCTACAAGGCAGCCAACCCCACACTTCATCATTGAGAAAAAAATCGGCCGCTGTTCCTGTAGACGATGTCCAGGTGTCCAGGAACACCCGCAGGACGACGGGACATCGTCTACAAGGCAGCCAACCCCGCACTTCATCATTGAGAAAAAAATCGGCCGCTGTTCCTGTAGACGATGTCTAGGTGTCCAGGAACACCCGCAGGATGACGGGACGTCGTCTACAGGGCAGCCCACCCCGCACTTTGTCATTGAGAAAAAAATCGGGCGCTGTTCCTGTAGACGATGTCCAGGTGTCCAGGAACACCCTCAGGACGACGGGACATTGTCTACAAGGCAGCCCACCCCGCACTTGGTCATTGAGAAAAAAATCAAAGCGGAAAAAATATTCCTGGACCAAGTTACATCATCTACAAGTATCGTCGGTCAAAGACGTGAAAAGTGGTCGGAAAAAAAAAACCCTGGAATTAAGCTACTTAATATAATAGAGGAAGATAATAGAGGATATTATAATTTTTATTATATTATTTCTTTCAGTCTAACGATACAGAAACTTCTTTTTCATTTACAATCTAAGATGTCACTAAGTTATCGACAAATTCTGGGCGCTCAGATCACTTCTCAGTTGCAGCGATAAAAGTTGACACGGTCGGTTCTTAAATTTTATGTAATAATTATTTCGAAGAAAAAGTTCCCTCTAAGCGTTTACCAAACTTTTGAATGAATTATGAATTAAGACAACTATACTTAAACTCCAGCAGTAGTACAAAAACCAAAAACTCAAAAATACGTAAAAGACAAAAAACAATTAGTACAAAAAGTAGTTATACAGGGTGATTCATTTTAATTGCCCCAGGAAAATATCTCGAAAAGTACGGGGGACGGAAAAAAACGTTAAATGTAAAAGTTGTAGGGTTCAGAGGGGAAAATTGGTATTTAAAGTTTTTCTCAACCTTGCTTTTTTCAAGATATTGGCCTACGAATTTTGTAGACAGCTTGATATGACCTTGATGCGACTGCAGAGGTCAATTGGACCCCATGACATAACATCATGTTTGAATGTAAAATTTTCCGCTCTTTTAATTTCCGAGGTCAAAAGTTGGTGTTCCTATTTAAAAAAACTACTTTGACTTTGAAATGTCCTTGAAACTTGACCCCAAGGTCATGGTCAAGGTCACCATTGGATTTCCTCCTCTGAACCCTACAACTTTTACATTTAACGTTTTTTTCCATCTCCCGTAGTTTTCGAGATATTTGCCTGGGGCAATTAAAATGAATCACCCTGTATAAGAGCCCTAATGACTTTCAATAGACTGCCTAACGAATTCAAAATATTAAAAAAAAAATTAGAGATAAAGAAAAATTAAGATATAGATACAAGAAAATTGAACATGAAAATTCTAGTATTAATATACACCACTTAATGACTAAAAACAATAAACTTAAGGAAAAACAATATGTCTCCCTTGTCACTATCCGATAATGTAAGGAATAAAATACCAACATTTTCACAAAGCAACCAAAGTTATAAAAGCAGAAGAAACTAAAATGGAAATAACACCCATCGATAAAAACATTACAAAAGATCTGTCCAAACCCATCAGCCCGCGTAAAAATCGAAAAGTAGATATATGTGGTTATGGCGAGACATGGCGCCCTATACAGGAGGGAGAGATAACGATCTCCTCCTTCTGTAAACAGGAGGGGTGGATCTCCCCTTCTGCAGAGATTTTTTTAGGGGTGATTCTTATCTCCCCTCTTGAAAAGGGTTTTCTGCAGAGATTTTTTAGGGGTGATTCTTATCTCCAGAATTTTGCCTTTTCGAATACTTTATACTGTAAACAGGAGGGGGTAGATCTTAATCTTTTCTTCTGCAGAGATTTTTTTAGGTTAAATTCTTATCTTCCTTCTTGTGGTATATACGCGTATTAGAACAAAAGGGTTGAGGAGGGTTTAGCATTTTTATCTCCCCCTTTAACACCTTTGATAATTTTCTCTCTCCCTCTGATTTTTGAGAGGCAGATCTCCTGCACCTGCTAGGTTCTTCCTTCTTACGCCATATTCGGATATATGCGGAGAGAGAGAGAGAGAGAGAGAGAGAGGGAGCACCTTATCTCCTTTTGATGCCTTTTTGTGTATTTAGGATTGGAGAGGATTTATTTCTTTATAAATTTAACTTTATTTTTTATTATGAATAAAATATTTATTTCTGTATTAATACAATATAATTCTATAAAAACCTTTATTTATTAATTATTAATGTCGTACACTGTTGATGGCGGATAATAAATTTTTTTATTTACGAGGGCTGCCCTGTGGTCCTTGGGGATGATGTCTTTCACCTTCTTATCCATTATTTGTGCCATTACTTCGTCGTTATACGGATTTTCCTCGAGGCTGGCGATCAATGCGGCCTTTTTGTTGTCTGGGATTTCTTTGTTGGTAATTAGATGATCCTTAAGTCGCCATGCAGCATTGAGCACGTTTTTTCTCGAGTACTGTTTGCGTCATGCTGTTTGTGATTCTCTGTAAACTAGAACAAACAGATTAATAATTAATCACGCATAATTAATTAATATTTTTAATAAAAAAAGCTACTTACTATGCCGTGAGGCGTGCTTGGATACATATAAGTTTGTATCCTAACAGATGCACGTCCGCCCTGTTAAGTCTTCCGTTATAAAACTTGTAAGTTTTCTTGCCCGCTAGCATTTGGAAGAATTCCTTATCGTCAAGCTCGAGTGTTGGGTGATCGAACAGTGGCTCCAGCATGCTGACTACAGTGAGCGCCGTATCCATTCTACGATAGTACAGTAGCGCCGTTCGTCCTCTTTTACCTGCGACTATCGTGTCTAATCCGTGTAGGGCCTCAGCGACCTCGACACCCTTATTACCCACAGTTTTTAAAATATGGTAATTATACAGAAAATGATGTCCGTTTGAGTAAATGGAGCATCGGCTTTTCTGTTCCATTGGCTTTGTTTTTTTATTCTTTTCTCTGCTCCTTCTCGTTGTCCGACGCCGCACTTTTCCGTTTTTCTCCGACGAGTGTGATCGATAAATTTGGTTTTGCGTATATGCGTTGGATCATCTGACTTTCAATAACTGATTTATCTGGCTGGTTAATCGGAATGCAGTCCATAAGCACGTTGTCATCGATGTCGGGAATGATTTCGTTGGTGTTGTGTGGCGAAGCGGTGGGGGTGCGCACAGGTGCGAGCCTCGGATCGGATGCGTAGTCGGTGTCGGGGCTAAAGACTGACGGAGCGCTCTCGATGTTAACTATGTCTGTAGGTGTTATCGAGATAGTTTCACTGAAAAATTTATTTATAAATCATTAATAATATATAAAAATTTATTAGTTTGACATGCGAAAGGAGATTGTCGAGTATTGCAAAATGAACGTTGAGATTTTACGGAGAGCCTGCACAGCGTTTAGAAAGATATTTTTAAATGTCGGAAAAATTTGTCCGTTTGCTTCTGCGACAATCATCGCGAGCGCGTTTTCCTTAGTTTACAGAAAAAAATTTTTAAAACCCAATACCATCGGTATTATCCCACAAAGTGGATACAGACGCTGCGATAACCACTCACAAAAGACTATCGAGTGGTTGTTACAGTGCGAACGCAAGACCGGCCGTAACATCGTACACGCGGGTCGAGCGCGCGAATTCACGCTTCCGGAAAGATTTATCGTGGATGGTTATCTACCGGCCCTAGAATCGGACAAAAAAGGAGTGATTTTCGAGTACGAGGGTTGCTACTTTCACGGATGTTCCAAATGCTTCGTGAATGATCGTGCGAGTCGAATAGTTTATGGTCGCTCCTTCGACGAGCTGTACGAAAACATGCTCGCTAAACTCGAGAGGATCAGGAATTGCGGATACGTAAGGTTTACGTGGGAATGCGAATTTGATGAAGTTAAAGCGAAAAACCCCGCAATCGCTGAATTCGTGCGTAACCATCCGCTAATGTCTCGTGTAACACTCAATCCACGAGATGCCTTCTTCGGTGGTCGTACGGAAAACTTTGTTCCGTACTACAAGGTCCAAAGCGACGAAAAATAATGTACACAGATATTGGCTTGCTATATCCGTGTGTGCAAGCGCGGTAAATATCCAATCAAACATCCGCGAATCTTTGTAGGTAGAGAGTGCGCGGAACTGACGGGTCCCACTTTGAACGATCTGACGCGTGTGGAAGGTTTGGTAAAGTGCAAAATTCTGCCGCTTCGCGACTTGTACTTACCGTTGCTTCCCATAAAAATGCACAAAAGTCTTCTCTTTGCTCTCTGTCGATTGTGTTGCGAAGAGATGCACAGCGGCGATTGTAATCATAAAGAGTGGGTGTCGGATGAGCTTTGCAAAGCTCTCGAATTGGGTTACAAAATAACCAAGATTTACGTGATCTGGCAATACGAAACAACGCAAATCGACGCCACGGGTAGAGGTGGATTATTATATACCGACTACATAAATGCGTTTCTAAAAATTAAACAAGATGTTAGCGGCTGGCTCTTGCGCTGCACAAGCGAGGAAGCCAAGAGCGAATATCTGACCGAATACGAGCGCAACGAGGGTATTGCGCTGGATCGCGAGAAAGTAGAAAAGAACCCCGGTTTGCGCTGTGGCTAAACTATGTCTGAATTCGTTTTGAGGAAAGTTTGGACAGCGCAGCAACTTGGTGCAGGCAATGGTAGTCAAAACGCGGGAGGCGCTCTTGCAGCTTTTAACGGCTCCTGACAAAGAAGTTACGGGAATACTGCCTGTAACCATGGATGTCTTCTACGCTACTTGGTGTTTCAGGGAGGAAGCGGTTGTAACGGATTATGTGTACATAATAAGCTCTGAGAGCGATTAGCTTAAAGGGGGGTGGATCATCAAACGTACTGTCGCGCGAATCGCGTATAGGCCCCGCCTTGAGAGTGTCCGCGAGATACACGGCCGACACTTTGCGACGAGCCAGCCAGCCTAACGGTGGCAAGTCGGGCGCAACTTCTCCACTCTCAAGGACGAAGCCGGACCTGCGGGGTAAGTGCGCCTTGGAAAACTAGATTCAATTTGTATATTTAGTCTGCGATAATTAATTGTGTAAAATTTTCTGTTTGTTGTTATTGCCGGAGTCATAATTTTAAATAAAGAAAACGACGCTAGAGATGCAAATCTGTAATTAAATTAATTATCTGATTCCGATTAGTTTCTCCTTTCTTCTGTAACCCTGTTCTTTTCAATTGGCGCTCAACTAGTGGCAAGAGGGTCTAATCGGAATTAAAATTAGAAAATAAGTTAACAAAATTTCACACGCTAATCAGCGAATGTCTACGGCGAGAACCCCAACGAAAACCAAAATGGTGGAAACAAGGAATACGGCTCAGGGTAATATCATCAACCCGGAGATGGAGAAGTTGCGTCAAGAATTGGAGCGCGCAACGACGGAGTCAGCGGTAGCACGCAGTGAGTCGGAGCAGCTTCGCCAAGAAACGGCACAGCTACGAAGCGAAACGGACGAGCTACGGAACCAATTACAACAATTGATGCAGCACAACGATGAACTCCGGACTCAACGTAACGCAACCGCATCCACATCTGCGCAAGCCACGACTCTGCCTCCTGTGGGTAACGTACTAAATAACGCGAATATTGTAGCGACTCGAAGTGAATCCGTAAATTCATGTGATTTGATCGCGAACACGGAGTTAGCCCGTGGCATTCTCGATCATTTTCAAAGCTTACAAATAGAGACGACATTACCAGTGTATAACGGTGATCGAACAAATCCAGCCGAATTTATTGAAAAGCTGGAAAAGTATTTCCGAAAAAGACGTATCGCGGAAGACCAAAAATTGTCAATAACCGAAGACGCGCTTCAAGGCCGCGCGCGATCGTGGTTTGAAGCGAGATCTACCCCTTTCGTAGACTTTAAACATTTTAAATTGAAATACTTGCAAGAGTTTTATTCGATCGAAGCGCGAGCGGAATCGCGAAGCAGCTGGGGTGCGAGAAAATTTAGATCGTCCGATGGATCATTGGTGGAATATTTTAATGAACAACGCCGCGCGGCTAAGTATTTTGACCCACCAATGGACAACTACGAATTAAATTATTATATCGTGAATCAACTGCCGCAGCGAGTCCGTGACATACTCGCCGTAATAGATTTTGCTGACACGGACCGAATAAATCGGGAGGGATGCAAAATAAAGTCGGCGCACCAGTTAGGCAAGATTATGCGACGCAGGCTTATCGAAGATCAAATATTAATCATGTAAGAGAAGCGCAACTGACGAGGGGCAGCGAATGTTCACGTAACTATACATACGCGCAAAGTAACATTTCTCCGTTAATCGACCATGCAGGTAGTAGTGAACTGAGATTGCCCGACACGTCTCGACCTCCCCCTAATTTCTTTAGAAACTCGAGCAACCGCCCTGGGGAAAATTACCGCGATTCATCCGAAGAGTTTCATTTGAGAAACAATCATCAAATAAATGACAACGATGATAATCGCGCCGCGACCATACGAGACGGAGATGGCAAAATCCGAGCACTGCGACGATCGGAGTTTCTGCAAGATCTCTGCTGGGACGTTGAACCAAGCAGTGATTTGCCCGATTCGGTCAATAACCCGCGCGTGGTCAGTCCGCGAATTTGCGCGAAAATTAATACCCTTGAGGTAAACATGCTCGTCGACTCAGGTAGCGAGGTGACTTGCGTCTCGAAGGAAATATTCAAAACACTGAAGCAAAACAATAACACTCCTTTAGAATTGCCGGTGAGCAATTTAGCCGTTTACGTGGCCGTCGGCCGTAAAACGATCAAAGTGACGCGAAAAATTCTTTTAACCGTAAATCTATGGAAATTTAGTATTGATTTTACCTTTCTGGTAGTACCGGGACTTTTAACCGACGTAATTGTTGGCGCCGACTGGCTAAAAGCTTTCGGCGGTATAATAAACTTTCGGAACGAGAGTTTTGAGTTGCTCGGCGAAAGTCTACCGGCGGATTTAGTTGATTATCGGCCGAAGTCTGTTGAGAACGGTACAGAACCATACTGTTACGGAATTATTATATGTCCGGAAATCGAGCCGAGTTGGGACGATTTTATTGGGAAGAGCGCACACGACGGCACATGCGCTCTAGGGGGTGTATCGTCGGAAATCGAGCGAGAACGCAACTCCAACCGATCAAATACCGAACCTTGCAACACCAGGTACATAAATCATACTGAGAAAAAAATAGAGTCGACAAATACGGAAAACGTAATTAAGAAATACGTAGCGGCGCTAGATCATTTATCGCATGCGCAACAGGAAATTGTAGAAAAACTTTTAACAAAACACCGTGATGTTTTTTCAAATGAACCGGGATGCACTGACGCGTACGAGCATGAAATAAAGCCAAAATTCGAGAAACCCTTCGTGAAGAAGTCGTACCCCGTGCCCTTACATCAGCAATCCACGGTCGAAAAAGAAATTGAAAAAATGCTCGCCCAAGGAATTATTGAATATTCGTGCAGTGATTACTGCAACCCTATTAGGATTGTCGAAAAGACAAACGGTGAGGTAAGAGTTTGTCTTGACGCGCGGTTTTTAAATCAAGGAGTTCCCGCCGATAACGAGTGCCCGCCGGCCATGGAGGACTTATTACAAAACCACGAGGGTGCAAAAATTTTCTCTTCCACTGATTTTGTAAAAGGGTATTACCAGTTTCCGTTAAAAAAAGAGTCGCGAAAGTATACAACGTTTCGATACAAGGGTAGAACATATCAATTTGTACGAATTCCATTTGGTTTAAACACAGCGGGCTCCGGATTCATTCGCGGTTTGAATATTGCGTTAAGTAGAGTTCTCCACCTTCTTACGATATACGTCGATGATTTGTTAATTGCATCCAAAACGTTTGAGGAACACGTAGAAAGCCTCGATCAAGTACTCGCGTGTATTAGAGAAGCTAAGTTGACGCTTAGTCTTGAAAAATCGTATTTTTTCCAATTTAGCGTAAAGTTTTTAGGATTTATTCTAGATGGGAACGGTATTCGTGCATGCCCGGAGCATCTGGAAAAAATACGAGATTTTCCCCGTCCAATCAATAGACAGCAATTACAGGGATTCCTTGGCGTTTGTGGGTACTATCGCCGATTTAGCGCTCGACACGCAGAGTATATCGATCCTTTTCGCGAATTATTAAGTTCGAATCGAGCGTGGCAGTGGACCGAACAACATACCCGAGCATTTGAATTGCTAAAGGAGCATTTTTTGAGCGCAGTCGCCCTTAGTCATTTTATACCGAACACCAAATTTTGTCTGCAGACTGATGCCAGTGACACCGGGATCAGCGGAGTTCTGTATCAGATCGACGATGGTGGCGACGTGCGAATAATCTCCTTAGTTAGTAGAGTGCTTACTAGGTATGAAATTCGATACACCACCACAGAAAAGGAATTACTCGCGATTATATATTCGGTGTTAAAGTTGCGTTATTACCTGATTGGGGCGGAATTCGACATAATTACCGACCATAAATCCTTATCCTTCCTACTCTCATCTCCGTTCCACAGTGCTCGATTAATCCGATGGATTCTCGCGTTGCAGGAATACAAATTCCAAATTCGGCATTGTAAAGGGGCCGATAATCTCGTAGCGGATTTTTTCAGCAGAAATTTTCCGGGTCGAATTTTAGGGTCTAACGCTAATCAAATTGTTTTGAATTGTATCAAACATAGTTCGGTTGAACGCGGAAGTAAAAGCAACGAAATATTCTCGACGCGCATTTTCGAGATAACAATGAAACGCGAATTTTTGAGAGAACTTTGCGACCTTGGACTCCTCCAAAGTCAGGACACGGTGTTGTACGAATTAAGGAAAAAGACGTCGAGAAATATCGAATTTATGGACGAAAATCAAATCACATATGTAAAAATAAAAAGAACCAACGAGTGGAAAATATATTTGCCGCGAGCTCTAGTGAACAACACCATTCAGCACGCACACGAACAGTTTGGCCACGCCGGCTCGTTTAAGCTTTTCGGGTATTTATCCGAGTTTTTTTTCTGGAGAAAAATGCGGTCCGATATTAAGGCGTACACTAAATCGTGCGATGTGTGCCAACGCGTTAAATATTTAAATTATCGGATGGAAGGGGCGTACCAATTTTTGCAAACCCAAAAGCCTAACGAGTTGGTTAGCGTTGATTTTTTTGGTCCTCTTCCACGGTCGACGGCCGGTGTTCAGTATATTTTTGTGTTGCAGGACGTATTTAGCAAGTTAGTTACGCTTTATCCGATTAAGAAAGCCAACACGCGAACTTGTCTTGCCAAGATGGTCAACCACTATTTCGTCCACGTAGGACAACCGCGGCGGGTATTGTCTGATCACGGAACGCAATTCACCTCGCATGCATGGAAGGCAGAGCTTGAATCGGTGGGAATAAAAGTTTTGTTTTCCTCGATTCGGCACCCACAGTCCAATCCCGTAGAGAGAACGATGCGCGAAATCGGGAGAATCTTCCGGACGTATTGCTCGGATAGCCATACTCGATGGGCAAAACATGTAAATTATATCCAAGATTGCATTAATTATACGATCCATCAAAGTACCGGTTATACGCCGCACTACCTTCATTACGGGGAGGCTCCGAGAGAAAGAATTCTCGATTTGTTTCCGAGATTACGGAAGGAGGTCGTGACGCGCGACATACAATTACATGCTGCGAATATTCGAATGCGACAGGCGTTCGATCGACGCTGTGCGGCGCAAAAGGGTATTAGCAGGGTCAAGCTATCTGTCGGAGATTTGGTATTGTTGCGCGTGCCTCATCTATCGAATGCGCTTCAGAATCAAATTCAAAAATTCTTTCACATATACGAAGGTCCATACAAGATTGTGAGACTATCAGGGGCGAATGCGTTTGAGTTGAGCGATCCGTTAGACGAAAGTCGAGTCAAGGGGGTGTTCAATCGACTGAATTTGCGGCGTTACTATGTAAGATCGGACAATCCTTTGAGCGGGAGCGACGGGAGCGTCGATAGCGAGGAGAATGAGTGAGAGCGTGCCTAATTATTATTATTACTACGAGTGCTTTTATATAGACGAAGATATTGTTTGAATGGCATGTATGCGCGAAAATTACCTCGCTTTATCAATTTTTGTGAATGCGTTCTGTTAGAATGATATTCGATTGACCGCGGTCACCTTGTAAATCGAATAGGGGGTGTTTTGTAACGGATTATGTGTACATAATAAGCTCTGAGAGCGATTAGCTTAAAGGGGGGTGGATCATCAAACGTACTGTCGCGCGAATCGCGTATAGGCCCCGCCTTGAGAGTGTCCGCGAGATACACGGCCGACACTTTGCGACGAGCCAGCCAGCCTAACGGTGGCAAGTCGGGCGCAACTTCTCCACTCTCAAGGACGAAGCCGGACCTGCGGGGTAAGTGCGCCTTGGAAAACTAGATTCAATTTGTATATTTAGTCTGCGATAATTAATTGTGTAAAATTTTCTGTTTGTTGTTAGTGCCGGAGTCATAATTTTAAATAAAGAAAACGACGCTAGAGATGCAAATCTGTAATTAAATTAATTATCTGATTCCGATTAGTTTCTCCTTTCTTCTGTAACCCTGTTCTTTTCACGGTGACGCTGGCGTCCAATACCAACGTGGTGATCGCTGCCTACACGACCGCCCAAGCGCGATTCAAATTCTACGATTACCTAGAAAGATTAGGTCGACGCGTATTGTACTGCGACATGGACTCTTGTATATTTGTAAAGAGAGACAACAATGCTTCGGAGTACGAACCCCCGTTAGGTAATTTACTCGGTGATATAACGGACAAGCTGAAATCATATGGAAATGGTACTTTTATAGAGAGTTTGATAACACCCCGCCAAAGTTTTATGCTTTTCGCGCGATATCTCCCTCTGGAGAGGTAGTCGAATGCTGTAAAGTGCGAGGAATAACGTTAAATTATAATAGCTCCATTAAAATCAATTTCGACAGTATAAAAGATCTCGTCGAAAAAACTGGTTTCGTGAGCGACGAGCAAGAAGAAGCTGCCGTTGACAGCGCAACGGGTAAAAACGAAATATATGTTAAATTTAACGCTATTCGGCGTACCAAACATCACGAGGTTGTAACGCGCAGTGAATTCAAAACGTGTAGCGTTGTTCTTAAAAAGAGACGCTACGTTTCTCGCAATATCTCGCTACGTTATGGTTGCAAAGCATGAATACAATTTTTTGAAAAACTATGCCTGTTGCTACATTTATTACCCATGTATGTAGTTCTGTCAGCCGCACGAGCGTACTGGTATCCCCGTATCCCCGCGAGGATGAGCTTGTTACCCCGCGGGGATCGTCTAGCTTTTACGGGAAATCAGCTAGCTTCTAGCGGGGAATAAGCTAGCTTCTAGCGGGGAATCAGCTAGCTTCTAACGAGGAATCAGCTTGCCCCCGCGCCGCCGGGAGATAGCTTACCCCCGCGAGATGTATCGTTCGTCAGTATCCGTCATGGACACGCGATGGAAACATCCTTTTACCTGCATTGTGTCGGGCTGACAATGTGCGGAAAAACCGTGTTTGTCAAGCGTTTCATGAACAACCTAACGCGAATGTACGTCGCTCATTTTGATCGGATTCTGTTCTATTACGCCGAGTGGCAGGAAGCGTATCGCCGCGAGTTTCGCATGGACGACGGAACGCGCTCTATTGTGGTATTTAAAGAGGGCTTACCATCGATGATCGACTACTCGCGAGACAACGAGAAAAAGCTGATCGTACTCGACGACCTCATGCAACGAATCTTCCAACTCTACTGTTCTTGATTTGTTCACCAAAGGTTGTCATCACAAAAACATCAGCGTTATCTTTATCACGCAAAATATTTTTCACAAAGGAGCCCATCAACGCGACTTCTCGCTCAACGCGAATTACATCGTGCTGTTTAAAAATCCGCGAGACCGAGCTCAGATTCAATACCTAGCGCGACAGGTATACCCCGAGGATCCAACATTTTTCCAAGAGGCGTACCTCGACGCTTCTCGCTCAGCGCACGGTTATCTCTTGCTAGATCTGAAGCAGGATACTCCCGACGAGTTTCGATTCAAAACGCACATATTCCCGAGGATTCACGGCAATACGTTTACGTGCCTAAACGCCGTTGACGCGATAAACAATAGACCACTCTCGGAGTCAGCTCCAGTCGAGAAACGACGATGGCTCCGGCAACATCATTGCGCGATATAATCAGCAGAAGGCTCAGGACTATCGTTACACCCAGAAAGAGTTTTACAAAGAAGCACATAGCTCTTTTGAACGCCCTCTGTCACGCGGATAGTCGTCAGCGTGACGCGCTCGTACGAACGGCTTATCAAGCGCTCGTCAAGTGCACCTGTGAGTGCGCGCTCAACGTGTTGCACGGCGTGGTACCTCTACGAGATTCCGAAAAGAGCAAACTCAAAAGATACAAGGTTGAGAAAATTGATCGAGAACACGAGGGATTTGGCGGGGTAGAAGAGAAAAAAACGAGCGACCGTACAGCACGGTGGTTCCTTTTTACCTCTGCTTTTAGCACCTCTCGTGAGTACGGTATTTTCAAAAATTTTCGGTAAATAACGATGGAACGAGCTCGTAAAATGGTCATAGTTCCCGAGGCCCACACGCTCGATTGTGCGCCCTCTCAGCAGCAGCCACAGCAAGAGGGTCAAGGTGTTGCACCGGACGGTGCGACAGTACAGACGAATGGGGATAATTTGTCGCGCCTCGAAGCGGAAATGTACGACATAATACGCTTTAAAAAATTTTTCGACGAACGGGAAAAGTGCAAGTACTATCTGCAGACTTTGAGACGTTACCAGTTTTTCAAAGACAACGAGCGTCACTCGGAGCACGGAAACACCGAATGCGATATCGACCAGGTCGAGGCCATGTTGACTCCTCTGTCCGATGTCGATATAATCGAGAGCGTACCCAAGGCTCAGGCAAAAAAGGCGAAACTCTTGCTAAAACACTGGCGATCCTACGAACCTAACGCGTTCAAGTGGGACAGTGCAGGTCAGATAATAATCAATGAAAAACTCGTTGCCGACTGTAACATCGTGGAGCTCCTCAATGACACGGGTCGTTTTCAGTTTGCCAAGTTTGTCGGAACGTCCGAAACACCTAGCAATCTGATCGAAAACAAGGAGATATTAAAGATTGCCGGGAGACTGAACGCACCCTGGAATTCTGCCAAACAAAGAATACGCGCGCCCGTGATAAGCAGCGAACCGAAGCGCGCGACAGTATCGAATACACCACCGACGCGACGTGTCACAAGAGAACAAGCAAAACTCCGCTGGCTCAAATTCGACAGTTCCATTGGTCGATAGCGAGTGAAAATCATACCTTACAAGAAATAGTATTGTGACCCAGCACACAAAGCCGGCTACGCGCCTACACTCTTCATCGCCCCGTGCGTAGGAAATTTTCCCGCTTGCGTCCAACGTGAGCAACGTGGACGACGTATGGGAGGCGGACCTCTGCCAGATGACCACGCTTAAGGCTGAAAACGACGGATACTGCTATCTTCTCGTAGTTATCGACGTGTTGAGCAAATTTGCATGGATCGAACCGCTGCGCGACAGGAGCGCTAGTGCGGTTGCAAAGGCCTTTGAAAATATTCTACACTGCGCTGGAGGACGCGTGCCCGTCTATCTACAAACGGACAGAGGAAAAGAATTTGTGGGTAACGCTCTGCAACGCTTTCATGATGCGCGGCGTATTCGATACAGAGTGGCTCGCAATCCCGACGTGAAAGCAGCGGTAGTCGAGCGTCTTAATCGGACTCTCAAAGAGCGTATGTGGCGGTACTTTACGCACAAAAATATGCACAGGTACATCGACATTATTCAAGACATTGTCAAAGGATACAACAATTCCGTTCACTCGGATACGCGGATGAGACCCGTTGAGGTTAATTTACGCAACGCGGCGACAGCGCGAGAAAATCTAGAAAAACGCGCACAGAGGGAGAGAATTGTTAGTTATCCTAAATATCACTGCAACGATCTGGTCCGTATCAGTCGGTCCAAGGGGACCTTCGCGAAAGGTTACGAGAAAAACTACAACGAGGAGCTGTTCAGAGTGTATCGCGTCTCCAATCGTCAGGGACTCTACACATACAAGCTGCAGGACTTGAACGGTGAACGCATCGACGGCTTCTTTTACACCAAGGAACTAGCGCTCGTTGGTAAAAAAAGACTGAATAACGACCAAACGTTCAAAATCGAACTACGAGATCAAACGTCTGTTCTCGTGCGAGAGACCACACAGCTTGACGTTCAACGATAAAATTGTTCGAATTTTTGGATTCGATGACTCAAACGGTAAAACTAGCGAGTTGCTCGTGGGTGGAGGTAACCGACCCGCATGCCTAGCTCGCGCTATACCCGATCAGCTTTTTGTTTACACCGACGTATGCGAGCCGCAACTCGTCGGTAATACACAGGCACCTTCTTTGCATCGTTGCACAGGATATCTCGAAATACACATTTGGGACAAATTTCGTAAAGAATTTTGCACCAATACACTACTTTCCGCTGCTTCATCACAGTTTCAGAAACATCGTCATCGATATAAGAGATCAGCACGGACGAGCGATTCCATTCGCGTACGGGACGCTGACGGCTGTGCTTCATTTTAAGCGCAAGCAATGAGTCACTACATTCAGTACTACTCCGACCAGGCTGGTGGAGGGGGAAGAGTCAAGAACGTCTTCACGGGTTCGACTTTTCAGCGAGGTTCGGGAATCACAAGTTTTCTCGGCGGCCTGCTGAGAAATACCATTCCCTACTTAGCCAGCGGAGCGAAAGCCGTCGGAAAGGAGGTCGCTCGCAGCGGTGTAAACGTAATCGACGACTTTGTCAATAATCGAGTAAATTTCAAGGAGGCTGTTAACACGCGCGCGAAATAATCGGGGCGTAACCTCAAGAAAAAAGACGTTGAAAAACTTTCCAATATGATGAAGGGCGATGGATATAAGTTGCGCCCTCGCAAACGTGCGCTTCAGTTAAAGAAGAAGCGCGCACGAGTGCGTACAAGCGGTAAAAGAAAGAAGAAGACGGCAAAAGAGGAAGACCACGAGAGAATCGAAACGCCCCGGAGCAACGGGTTGAAGCGAGACCGACATTTTTGGACCCAAATAGCTGATAAAATGGTCTCCTTACACTCCTGCAGCGGAGAGGGAATGAAGAGCGAGCTAGACTTGTTCAGCCTACCTCCCACGCAAACATCTATCGAAAATAGCTCTTTTTTGTACTACAACCCTGTCTCAGCTCTGATCGATGAAAACGATTCACCGTTGGAATTTCTCGTTCCAAGCTCAACCGAGCACTACATCGATTTGGCGCTCACCATGCTTCATCTCAGCGTGCAGATTCAACCCATGGACGAACTCGTAATGGAGAATGCCAAAGTGGAACCGGTGAACAATTTTTTACACTCTCTGTTTGAGCAGATTAATGTTTTCTTCAATCAGAAGCTGGTATCGCCACCGAACAATGCCTATCCCTACAGAGCCTACATAGAGACTCTGCTGAATTACTCGGGGACGGCTCTTTACTCTCACCTGACTGCCGGACTCTGGTACACCGATACCGCAAGTAACGTGGATGCTTCACCTGCCCGAGAACTCAATGCAGCAGGCGTAAACACGGGCCTCGCACAGCGACAACGCTTTACCGGCAACGGGCAAACGGTCGACCTCATCGGACATTTGCATTGCGACGTCGTCAATCAAGGCAAATTTCTTCTCAACGGAGTCGAGATGAGAGTCAGACTACTACGTAGTAATGATGCGTTTTGCCTGATGGACTTTTCGGACGAAGGAAAATTTAACGCGCGCAAAAAGGAAGCCACGCTCATTGTACGACGTGCAAAAATTAGCCCAGGTGTTCTATTCGCTCACGTCAATGCTTTGGCTAAAACAACGGCTAAATATCCTACAACGCGCGTCGAGGTAAAATCGTTTACGATGCATCGCGGTGTTCAGGGGGATACGCTCGATAACGTATTTCTCGGACAGCTGCCCAAAAGAATCATACTAGGTTTTTTAAAGAATAGGGCCTTCAACGGAAACCGACAGCTGAATCCATACAATTTCGAACATTTCTCAACAAATTTCTTATCTCTGTACGTGGACGGGGTGCAAATTCCGAGCAGACCGTTACAGCCACGATTCACAGGAGAGAATAAAACGTACATCGACTCGTTTCATACTCTCTTTAAGGGCACCAGTATACATTTTCTCAACGAGGGAATTAATATCGATCGGACTACCTATCCTAACGGCTTCTGTCTTTTTGCTTTCGATCTCACCCCAGATTTGTCGGCACATATTTCGTCGCACTGGAACCTAGTAAGAATGGGCTCCGTGCGTGCAGAGGTACGCTTCGCAGCAAGCCTTACCGAAACCATCAACTGCATAGTATACGCCGAATTCGACAATGTGCTCGAAATTGACTCTAACCGTCAAATTTTAACGGACTTTAATGCCTAAGAATGGTGGGGGGCTACTTGTATAAAAGCGCTAGAATAATTTTTCTTCTCTATAGTCGTCTCGAAACACTCTTACACGCGTTATCGTTCTCTCTCTCGGTTTCTAAAGCATAACGTCACGATGGATTTTGTCATCGAGCTGCAGGGATTGCGAGACAATTTTAAGTCTCCTGGGAAACGTCGTAGCCCACTGGACCGTCGCATCCAGCCACAACGACGTATACTCCGAACTGCCTAAAGACATCAGAGAGAGCAACGATTACATTTCATCGCGTGTTACCGGATTGCAGTGGTTCGACGGGGACATCTCTTTGCGTAAACTTCAACACCACTTTTACAACATTGCAAGAGTTGCTTCAAAAATTTACATCAAGGGCGGTGAGAAGACACGGTTTGTTCAATCGATGATGTCGCGCCATGTGTACAATCTCCACGAGTATAGTGTCGTGGCTATCTCGAAATTGGAAAGATTGTACGGTATGCAACAACGCTGTCTCTTTCACTCGCTCAAGACGGAACCTTATATAATTCAGCACTGTGCCCTCTACCGCGCATATCTTTTGCGAACTTGGCTCCGCTCTATTGCTCCGATTTCTTCACCCGACAAGTTTAGCGACGCTTTGTTCGATGCGCTGAAAAACCAATTATACAATGGCAAATGGCGCAGTAACATCATCTGGAGTGGATCCAACAATTCGATAGAGTCACGAGACGAAGTGGACGGAAAGGATACCTCCGTCTACGAAGACGACGACGCGGACGACGAGAACGACGACGTCGACGAGGGTACAGAGCCGATAGTACAGGATAATGAGCACAGTCATGAACACAGTCATGGGGTTGTACCCCTGTCGAATCATCACCTACAACGCATCGTAAAAAATTGCAAATATTTCCAGTGTAGCCAAAAAAAATTTCAGAGTTGTAGAAAAAAATGTAAAAAAAAAGATTCCACGTGTTGCGGAATACAGCATCAAGATTCTACGCCACATGTGTCGCGGCTACAGTCTACAGCAATTCTTAAAATCGTTCTCGTGAAACTGTCGGAAAAACGACGCCTGTGCTAAGAAATTTCACAAAAAATTGTTAAGTAGACTTAAGAATAAAAAAAAATGTACGTAGAAGCGCAAAAGCTTTTCCGCAAGAGCGCTCTCGCGGCTATGACTGTAATTAAAATTCTGTATCTAGATTAAAAATGTAATAATCAATATGTATATTTAACCGAATAAATGTGTGTACACATATTATTATTAACTTAACATTTGTTCATTTATTCGTTAAACCCTACGTTATCCCCTTCCTACGTTAAAAATAGAATGATGCAGCAGCCTTTATTTAAATAGAACGACGCAGCTGTTGAACAATTTTACAGTTGGAAAAAACGACGAGTACTGTAGCTGCCATACACGCCCCAGCCTAAAAAATAAATGCGCGCGTCTCCTTCGCAAACTAGTGGGACTACCGTCGGCTATAAATATACTCTGCTCGCTACCGTTCGTATCAGTACGACTGGAACGAGGCTACCATCATGGCCAATCACCGAGATTCAGGAGCGCTACCCAACGTTCTTCTCGCTACTACCTACGCTCTCAACAAGTCCAACACCAAGAAAATATGCGTGGGTCTAGACACGCGGAACGGAGATTACCGCCCCGTCGTTAAATTTCTCAACAACGGATCAACGTTCAGATGCATCATTCTCGATACCGAACAGTGGGAAGCGTTCAAAAACCAGTTTCAAACCATCGGATCTTACTTTATCAGATGCTACGACTTTCACCGTCAATTTGGAGACAACCACACCGACTGCATCCAGGGTTACAAAATAAGGTACTCTACGACCTACGGTAACAAATCCGTCATCATCGATGAAAAAGCAGAAGAGCAAAACGTGCAATCCTTCAAGCAGAAAGAAGAACAGCCGCAATGCAAAAAACTAAAAGATGGACATTCTGCGAGTATCGCCATGCATCACACCACCTTCGAGGGTCTCGCGTCGCAGGCTCCACTTCTCGACTTTCACATAAAAAAACTCACGGAGAACGCAGATGCAGTCAATGGAATTATCGACGACGTACTCGAATATCTAAACAAACACCTCGCCATAGACACCTCCGACCATATCGAGATTGAGAGAATCAGACACATCATCAAGGACATCAGGCTCTTAAAACAATATTTTGCCACCAACTTTGCCGCCATCAGTGGATACGTTGAAAGTAAAACAGATCAGCCCAACGATACTTTCAAATTAGCATTGAATGAAATTCTGGCCTTCGGTCTGCATAATCTACGCCTGTTTGAGAAATTGCTTGGATGGAAATTGGATCATGGGAAATTACACTGAGCCGGAACAAATGAATTAATTGAATGACCGTTTATTTTAGTATACAATGAGAAAGCTCTCGAGCGAGTCCGCTTGTACCTGAGGTAACCTTAAAGTGCCACGTGGCACGAGCTGTGACTGAGCGGGATACTTGACTGAGTGATGCTGGAGAGAAATCCTGATGAGCGGTGTAGCCTGTAGTAGACGAGCCTTGAAAAGCAGGGTGAGCAGGAACAGCAAAAAGCGATGAGTATGAATAAAAAGCGATGAGCAGGAAAAAAACCTGGATCGAGCGGGCTTGCGATGTGATCGATGAGGCGTTCGGTCGAGAAGGGGAGAGAGGTGAGGTTAGTGCCTACGTAAGCGCTGCGGCAAGCGCTCATTGGCAGGACCCAGCGCCCGGGAGGTGCTGCCTCCTGGCGGCCCTCGTAATGAGTTGAGCGGAGCGCGCGCGTTTAAATTATAAATCGCGAACATTCCACCCGCATCACCAACGTCCTTGGTGATTAAAATTCTTGAGCGATGATAACTTTGATGAGAGCTGCCAGTGGGCTAAAAGCCAAGCGTGATGAGAAGACGAGGAGCAGCTGGGTCGTAAATCCATCCGTGATGAGTCAGAACTGATGAGGAGGACTGTCTGGGTTGTAAGGCTAGACAGCTGGTGAGTTGAAACTGCTTTGCAAACTGGGTCGTAAAGCCAGCTTGCGATGAGTCAAAATGAGTCCTTGTTTGTGAGAGGAACTGGCAAAAGCAGCAACTTATTAATTGGTCGAGTGATAGTCGTGGTGGCAGTCTTTAGTGTTACCAGCCGCGTGAGCCCATCTTTCCCAGGGATGATTTGTGTGACGCGCACGAGAGGCCAGCGTGATGGAGGAGACCTTTCGTCCATGAGCAGCGCCAGAGTTTCAACCTGAATTACATGTGATGGGTGATGCCACTTGGAGATTGCCTGTTGCCTTTGTAGATAATGAGCAGACCACTGTTTCCAAAAGGTCTGTAATCTCTGTTGAATGAGCTGCCATCGTGAGAGCCGCAATGAGTTTGAATCTAAGAGCGATGGTTCAGGAATACTGTTTAGAGCTGATCCAATGAGAAAATGTCTTGGGGTGAGCGCTGAGACATCTTCAGGATCGTCGCTGAGTGGTTCGAGTAAGCGTGAGTTGAGAACAGCCTCCACCTGCGTAAGAAGAGTTGTAAGTTCTTCGTACGTGAGCAGTGTATTGCCGATAGTGCGTCGCAAGTGAAATTTAATCGATTTCACGAGCGCTTCCCATTTTCCACCCATGTGAGGAGCGGCAGGAGGGATGAACTTTCACGTCGTTCCTTGAGTTGCCAAAGTGGATGAGACGTCCTGATGTTCTTGAGATGCTTGATTGAAGAGCTGTTCAAGTTGAGCGTCGGCGCCTTGAAAGGTTGTACCGCAGGTTGAGAACATGGTCTGAACTACTCCCCTGCGTGAGACAAATCGTCGAAATGCAGCGAGGAAGCAGTCAGCTGAGTAGTCTGTTACGACTTCAGTATGAGCAGCTGATGTGGCGAGGCATACAAAGACACAAATCCAGCCTTTGTCAGTCTTGCAGCCTCGTCCTTTCCAAGTCTTGATGGTCACTGAACCTGCGTTGTCAACTCCAGTGTGCAAGAATGCTCGAGCTGGAGTGACACGTGAGAGTGGAAGTTGTCCCATGAGCTGCTGAGCTCTTACAGCACGTTGTCGGGCACATGAAACACAAAGTAAGATAAACGCTTTTACTGGCGCTCTCCCTCCAAGTATACAACAGTTCTGTCAAAGTCTTGCGAGCGTCAGTTGAGTTCCTCCATGTAGCGTTGAGCGATGAGCTGCATCGATGGGTAGAGCGTGAGATGAGAATGACGAGGCAAAATCGCAGGGAGTTTTTCATCAAAGCTGAGAGCTGACTTTTCGAGCCGTCCACCAACTCGGAGAATTCCTTCTGGGTCGATGAATGCAGTCAGGCGTGTGAGAGCGTGTCCAGTTGGCAGAGTAGAGCCTTCAGTGAGAAGCTTGAGTTCTGGCGCTGTCTGGTTTGAGGACACCATGATGTGGCAAATAATACGGAAATAAATTGACTGAGTGGCCTGAAGCTGAATCTACCTGTTTCATGTGTCCCATTTCGAGGTATTCCTTCATGAACTTCGTGTAGAGCTGTCCAAATTGAGCATTTTGAGTAATTCTGTTATTCATTCTGGCCAGGCACTTAGATGCGGTGGCACGTGAGCTGCCGAGTTTCATTGGTGAGTCCTTGAGAGGGATACGCACAATGTATCTTCCTGTTGCATCTCTGGAGTGCGTTGAGCGGAAGTAATCTTCACATTCTTCCTCCTCGAGACTTAGAATGGATTCAGCATCTCAAGGAAGCTCTTCTTGCACCCAGAATTGTTTGAGCAAGTCGTGAAGATAATCCTGATGAATAGAACCATGATGAGCTGTGGCTGAGCTGAGAGCTGATGCGTTAGCTGGACCCAGTATGAGCCAGCCAAACATTGATGACTGAGCAATTGGAGCTCCTGGATGAGCTTTAATGATTCCAGGGTTGATGATAGGTCTGTAGTAGTCTGCTCCAATGATAAGCTCCAGTGGGCGAGGCAGAAAATATTGCTCATCAGCAAGTTGCAAATTATGCAAGTGCGGCCAATTGAGAACGGTAATCTTGCTGGATGGCACTATTGAGGAGACCGCTCGAAGAATATGAGCCTCAATAGTCACTGCCTCGCGTGTGTGTCTCGAGTATAGCGTGAGCCTTACAGATCCAGGTGTGTGAGTTGCCCTTGCACCTCCAATGCCGTTGATGACAATCGACGACGCCTGGCATGGCAGGTTGAGCTGTTGAACGAGATGTTCACAAATAAAGGACAACTCGGATCCTGAATCGATGAGCATACGAATTGTATGAGAGTGTACTTGAGTCTTGACATGAGCTAAAGCCGTGCCTAGGAGAGTTGACATATTTGGGGCGACGTGAGGTGACTCTTGATCGACGCTGAGCGATGAGCAGTCTGGTAAACGAGGTAAACCTTTAGAGCTGACAGACGAGTAGACGACTGCACCAACTCCTTAATGCAAGTTGGATGAGATTGACAGTGTGAGCGTTGAATCATCCTGAGCTGGCTGCTTTGGTTGAGATGTCTTAGGGGTGTGTAGCATGGTGTGGTGCTGCTGATCGCACACCTTGCAATGAGCGTTACTGCGACAAACACGTACTCGATGGCGTCCTAGACAATTAAAGCAGAGTTTCTTGTCCTCCACAATCTCACGTCGCAACTCCAGCGTCAAGCCACGATAATGCGGACAGGAGACAATGAAATGATCGTGACCACAATAGTCACAGGCATGCGCGGTGTTACCCTGGTTGTAAGTTGCAGTCTTGGAGGCCACGGGTTGTGATGACGTAGACTGGTGAGCTGACTGTTGGTCAGAAGTGAGCTGAACTGGTGTTGAGCCTGTGTGAGCTGATCGACATGTTGGAGTGGACCGTGCGGGAGCCTGGGTCTTCTTCTTGGCAGCATCTCGCTCCAGTGTCTCGATAGTGCGAGCTCTTGCATTGAGGAATGTTTTGAGCTGCTTTGAAGAAGGGAAATCTCGAGACGTGCTGATGGAATTTTCCCAGGCCTCCTTTGTTGAGGGGTCAAGCCGTTGTGATGCGATGCGCACCATCATCATATCACCAGCTTGCTTGGACATCCTTAATTTTGAGAATCCTTCTCTTGCTCGAGCTTTGCGATGGCAATTGCATGGCTGTTCACTCCCACAGCACTTTTGGTGGTCAGAGCTGGAAGATCTAAGAGCTTGTCGATGAGTGAGTTGACAATGAGCCAGGGGTTAGCATAACGCTCCCTGAGTGCTTTGATTGCTGGCTCCAGAAGGTCAGCCTCTACTTCGTAGACTCCTACTATCTGAGCTGGCTCTCCCGACAGACAGGTGGTCAAGTAATGAAGTTTTTCCACGGGTGCTAGATCCTGATTACTGTGTATTAGGCTGATGTACATGTCGTGGAAATGCGGCCAGTCAGAGTAATCTCCACTAAAGTGCGGCAACCTGATGTCGGGGAGCTTTGAAAGCCTTTGAGCGGATGATTAAGTAGGTTGAGCTGTAGGAGATGACAGTTTGGCAAGGAGCTGCTTTAAGTCTCGCCTGAGCTTGTTGGCGAGCAAGATTAAACGTGAGTAGAGATTGTCGCGGAAATAAGGCATATCCGCTGCAACTGGTGTCCAAAGGATCTCCAATACTTCCTGATCACTGATGGCTCTGAAACGCACACTGTCTACTTGGTTGAGGCATTCTTCTATCACGGCATAAGAAAGCTCTTCATTTCCTTTCAGAAGTTCTTTAATATCCTCAAGTTCTGTGACTCGCAACAATTGAGCGTTACAGCGTACATTTAATTCACGAAGAGGCACGTGCGAGCGAGTAATTGGAGACTGCGATCTAGTTTGATTTGCCAGTGTTGGTGCTGGGTGAGTTGACGTAGACTGCCTTCCTTCTTCCACGTTGAGAACAATCTCCGATTGAATCGGTGAAGCGGAGCGTGAACTGTTGGCTGAGTTGATCGCTGACTTAACCTTCTTGGTGTCTGAGACCTTAAGTGTATCCTTGACTTGGTCGGCCATGTTGAATGGGATGAGTTCGCAAATTCAACGATGAGCAAACAGCGACTAGCGAGGCAGCGAAGAGCGAAGCAGCGATGAGCGAAGCAGCGATGAGTGGCAGCGATGAATAATACAGCGAGGAGCGGGAGCGATGAGCAAAGCAGCGATGAGCGGGCGCAATGATGTAAGGTAACCACTTCAATTAAATTCGGTTTGCACACATGTGCTCAGTGTAAATTTCCGATCCGGCTTGAAGGACCAAATGTTTGAGAAATTGCTTGGATGGAAATTGGATCATGGGAAATTACACTGAGCTGGTACACATTGAATTAATTGAATGACCGTTTATTTTAGTATACAATGAGAAAGCTCTCGTGCGAGTCCGCTTGTACCTGAGGTAACCTTAAAGTGCCACGTGGCACGAGCTGTGACTGAGCGGGATACTTGACTGAGTGATGCTGGAGAGAAATCCTGATGAGCGGTGTAGCCTGTAGTAGATGAGCCTTGAAAAGCAGGGTTGAGCAGGAACAGCAAAAAGCGATGAGTATGAATAAAAAGCGATGAGCAGGAAAAAAGCTGGATCGAGCGGGCTTGCGATGTGATCGGTGAGGCGTTCGGTCGAGAAGGAGAGAGAGGTGAGGTTAGTGCCAACGTAAGCGCTGCGGCAAGCGCTCATCGGCAGGGCCCAGCGCCCGGGAGGTGCTGCCTCCTGGCGGCCCTCGTAATGAGTTGAGCGGAGCACGCGCGTTTAAATTATAAATCGCGAACAACGCCAAATTATTGAAAATCAGTTACTCGAGCTCAAATACTTTGAAAATAAAAAAATGTAACGCTGTGCGTAAAATTTTTGTACAAATACTTTGACTAATAAACAAAAAATTTAACAAACTTTCTATATTTTATTTCTCGACCCTCACCACCGTCTACTTATATGTAATTTACCTCACCCCTCTTCTTTCATCATTCCCCACCGAGACACCGAGCAAAAACTTCGATGGGCCAGGGCACTGGTAAAATAAGAACCTCCAGCGTATCCGACAGCAGCGTCAAAGTACGCAGATTCAAAGAAATACACGCGACACAGTTATCCGGCACGGAGCGCTTCTGCAGGTTTAACGTCGCTTCTGAGAAAAAATATGATCTGCAAAACGATCGCACCGATTAAATAATCCCGCGAGATGGGCCAACAACAGAGCAGCTCCGACAAGACAAAGCTCCATCCAACCGACAAGAAGAACGACGATAAAAAACCCACCTGGAAATCCTACACCGACAAAGTGTCCACCAACACTTACTCGATCCCAGAACAAAAAGGATACAAAAGATTTTAACTAAAAATAACAATCGGCCCTTTTCATGGCCCAGAAAATTCAACGCTCAGCAAACTTAGTATAAATAATACATTTATTTCCAGATTTTAAAAATCCCCATCGTTAAGGAGATCCACCTGTGAACTATAAACCCTCCTCCTTTTTCTCCCTCTAATCACACAACCGTATATGACGTAGGAGAGAACCTCTCTGTCAAAAATCTCTGCAGAGGGGGAATAAATAGCTCCCCCGCGAAGGTGTCAAAGGGGAGATAAAAATTCTAAACCCTCCTCTACCCTTTTTTTATTCTAATCACATGTATAGCGCATAATAGGGGAAATAAGAAACACCCCTAAAAAAATCTCTGCAGAGGGGAGATAAAGACCCCTCCTGTTTACAATATAATCCCCCTCGAAGGTGTTAAAGGGGGAGATACAAATTCTAAACCCTCCTCAACATCTTTCAAGAGGGAAGAGGGGAGATAAGAATCACCCCTAAAAAAATTTGCAGAAGAGGAGATCCAATCCTCCTGTTTACAGTAGGGGGAAATTGGTATCTCCCCTCCTGTATAGGGGTTACGCCATGTCTAGCCATAACCACATATATCTACTTCGAAACAATGGGAAATGTATGGGCAATATATTGGATATTGCGATTGCCAATATATTGGTGAAACATTGGTTATAAATTTCCCAATACATCAAGGAACGTTCGGCAAATGCACACTAACCAATATAATTCCCATTATACATTGTCAATAGTTCATATTGTAATTATTTATTTTTACGTCGGCAATATATTGGCAAAGTTTATACAGGGTATCCAAAAAGTCTGGAAACACCCAAATAACTTTTCAGGTGATTTATTTGTAAAAAATGTCAAGGTTATATTCGATGTAATTTTCGACAAGGAATTCAACGGCGACCTTAGATTTGACCTTGAAGATGACCTTGATGGTTTTTTTAAGGTCAGGTCAATTTTTTTTAATGGGAAGCACCATTTTTGATATCAGCAATGGAAAGAGCGGGAAATTTTACATTCAAAACTATTGAGGTCAATAATTTTCCATTCATCTTAAAGGTCATTTGGAGGTTATTCAATTTTGAGGTCTCGCAAAAAAACTCGATTGAAGGAAATAGATTAAAGCTTACTTCAGTTATTTTCTTCAATCACAAGTAGCGCTCACCTCAAACCTAACCTTATTTGTATCCTTTAAGGTCAATCCAAGGTCAAAATTTGTTTCTTAAGTCCCCCTCATCTGATATCTGATAGAAATGCTGTTGGTGCTTTTTACCATCGATTAGGACAGTGTCAAGAAGTAAAGGGGAGCACTTCGAGCATCTACGATAATCATAGTTGGAAATATTTATACAATCACGTGAGAGGCAAGGGGACTCACGATAATAAAGCACCCCAAAGGGAACAGAAATTACTACGTCCACGCCGTTGTTCCTGGGTAACGCTAAAAGCAAAATCAAATGACCTTTAAGATCAATGAAAAATTATTGATCTCAATGGTTTTGAATGTAAAATTTTCCGCTCTTTCCATTACTGATGTCAAAAATGGTGCTTCCCATTAAAAAAATTGACCTGACCTTAAAAAAACCGTCAAGGTCATCTTCAAGGTCAAATCTAAGGTCGCCGTTAAATTCCTTGTCGAAAATTACATCGAATATAACCTTGACATTTTTTACAAATAAATCACCTGAAAAGTTATTTGGGTGTTTCCAGACTTTTTGGACACACTGTATATCGCTTGACATTTAGCTAGACTTTTTCCCATATTTTTTTTCTCTTGATTATGCCCGCATAAAAAAAATTCATAAAAGAAAAAAGGTTTACTTCTATCTGGATTCAACCCAGCACTTCTGCTTTCTAGGCTAACGTTTAGATAACTGAGATATTTAATTGTTTTTATTAAGTAACTAAATTCCAAATATAACCCCTGTTAAAAATATCCAGCTGGAAATCCTTGCATGGACTGGATTCCAGCTGGATTCCCAGCTGGATTTTCCACCTGGATTTCCAGCTGGAAATTCCAGCTGGATTTCTGGGGAATCTTGGTTGAATTTATCCAGTTGGATTTCTGGGGAATGCAGGTGCAATTTATACCTTGATTTCGAATCAATCTAGGTGGATTTATTGGATATCCAGATGGATTTTCCAGATGGAAATTCCAGATGGAAATTCCAGGTGGAAATTCCAGGTGGAAATTCCATCTGGATATCCATTAAATCCACATAAATTGATTCGAAATCAAGGTATAAATTGCACCGGCATTCCCCAGAAATCCAGCTGGAATTTCCACCTGGAAATCGATCTGGAAAATCCACCTGGATTTCCAGCTGGATATTTTCAACAGGGAGTACATATGCTTTTTTTTAAACAAATCATCTTAAACTTTGTTCTATCATAATTGTTTAGATCACAAGTATAAGAAAAGCATATTTAATGTAAAATGATAAAATAGATTGCAAGCACACGTACACACAGGTTTTATATTTTATAAAGTGCATATTAATATTTAATACTCTTTACCTATTATACTCTTTGGAAACACTTTACTATTAGTTAAAAGCATGCAGGTACATTGTTTGTTCTTGTTAACCTTATTGCTATCCTATAAAATATTTTCAATAGTAATTATGAAGAAAGATGTACAAAAGTAACGACCAAGAATCTCTAATAAACCATTAGAAAGAAAAATAATATTTTTACAAACTATGTATTATATAATACCATTGTACTTGTACTTCAAATGAATGGGAAAGTCTTTTTTCCAATGAATATTATTGTTACTTCGATAAGTGATTACAGTTAAGGGGATGCCTAACTTAATTTTCGCGCTCTACTATACCGACGATTCTCTATGTTCTTTGCTAACCTCTAAGGCAAATTTGATTTTTCAAATAATTTTGAAACGGCTTGCTTAGTGGCAGTTCTGTTTGCATCAAAATATTATTTATAATTCGTAGAATGTGCGTAAACTTCTTTTTTGGCTGATTTCAATTCCAATTGAAAAATAAGTCAGTATTTTCAGCAATAGGAAATGAAATCAATAATATTTGGATGCAAACAGAACTGCCATTAAGCAAGCCGATTCAAAATTATTTGAAAAATCAAATTTACATTAGATGCTATAGCAGAGAATATAGAGAATTGTCGGTACAGAAGAGCGCGGAAATTATGTTCGGCATCCCCTTAAGGGGGTGATTTTATGGTTATGTTCTGCAGTATATACCATAAAATAATTGTACGTGTACTTGACAGCTATTTACTTCATTACAAAAGATTTGCAATCCTTATACTTTGACTCACGTGAACTATAATCACTTATAAAAGTAACAATAATGTTCAGTGGTAAAAAGACTTTCACAATGATTTCAAGTACACGTACAATTTTTTTATATAATACATAGTTTGTAATAATTTTATTCTCTTTCTAATGGTCTATTGGAGATTCTTCTTCGTTACTTGTACATCTTTCTACATAATTACTATTGAAAATTTTTTATAGGATAGCAATAAGGTTAACAAGAACAAACAATGTACCTGCATGCTTTTAACTAATAGTAAAGTGTTCCCAAAGAGTATAATAGGTAAAGAGTATTAAATATTAATATGCACTTTATAAAATATAAAACCTGTGTGTACGTGTGCTTGCAATCTATTTTATCATTTTACAATAAATATGCTTTTCTTATACTTGTGATCTAAACAGTTATGACGTAACAAAGTTTAAAATGATTTGTTTAAAAAAAAGTATATGTACTCCCTGTTGAAAATATCCAGCTGGAAATCCATGCATGGACTGGATTCCAGCTGGATGTCTGGGGAATGCAGGTGCAATTTATACCTTGATTTCGAATCAATTTAGGTGGATTTAATGGATATCCAGATGGAATTTCCACCTGGATTTCCAGCTGGATATTTTCAACAGGGACGAAATTTGGAAAGTTAGATCTAATAATTCTAATGTTTTAACCTGAATCTAATTATTTAACAAAAACATGTAAATAGCTCAGTTGGCTAAACAATAGTCTAGAAAGCCGAAGTACGTGGGTTTGAATCCAGATAGAAGTAAAAATTTTTTCTTTTATGAATTTTTTTTTATGCAGGCATAATCAAGAGAAAAAAAGTACGGCAAAATGTCTACCTAAAGGTCAAGCGATATATAAACTTTGACAATATATTGCCGACCTAAAAATAAATAATTACAATATGAACTATTGGCAAGGTATAATGGGAATTATATTGGATAGTGTGCATTTGCCGAACGTTCCTCGATGTATTGGGAAATTTATAACCAATGTTTCGCCAATATATTGGCAATCGCAATATCCAATATATTGCCCATACATTGCCCATTTTTTCAATTTTTACGCGGGAGGAAAACAAATAAATCATTCAAACGAACTTAGGATCTCCTATGGTGATGTAAATTTTCTAGATAACAACCAAGCACTACTATATTTTGACAGAGGAATTAAAGGCATTCAAATTTTCTCTAAATATTTCCTCGTTATAGAAAGACATACGCCGTTGGGCTAGCATGCCCGATACGACTAAACAACTTGGAGAGGGAAATTTTCAAGAGAAGTAGAAATGCATCCACAGAAACGTTCACCAGAGACAGCGCAATATTAATTAGATATTGGAAATAAATTAGAATCAAACTAAAAATCAGGATTGGGTAAACTTTTTATGAATTGGCTTAACCTAATAACGAAGTTACTAGGCATCAAGACTGCAGCGAATAATTTGCCATAATTCCTTTTAATGCACAATATAAGATATGTTTTTATTTTACTAAGTAAGTTTTACATAAAAGTTTTTAGTTTATATAGGGCCAGGCTACCGCACGCGAATTCTCCTCTGCTGGACTACTTTTGTAATATGATTATGAACCAGCTGATTTAAAAAAATAAATAAATTTCGAACCAATTTCTTCAATTTGCTGTTCTAGTTTTCTTTTATTATTTCGAACACTCTGCAACAGAATTGGATTTCCATTCACTGTGACTTTTGAGTGTTGTAATGTCCTTTTCGAAATCGGGAAGCAAAGTAGCTGAATTTCTTTGAAATGAATGGATGGTGTACCGTTCAATATTTAACCAATTTAAAAATAGAGCAATTAATGAAGGCATATTGACTATCGTATTAATATCAATTGGCTGCCTTACGCGGAAGCTTGTTTTATGTAATAAAAAGAATCTGTTAGTTTTCGTGCAGTCACTAGTTCGTTCCTGAAGGTATTTCTTGCAGAGCCTCTAGAAATCACCTGTGAGAGGAAATGATCGTTCAATTAGTATTTGTCTTCGGTATAGTAACGAAAGGAAAAAATGCATGATCTTTCATTTTTCATTTTTCAAATAAGCGAAGTTTTCACGTTTGAAAGCCCCTATAACACCAAAAATAAGCACAACCTATAAAAATTAATTTTTAGTCACAGACTTAGAAAATAAAAAAATACACGGAAAGAAATTTTTATGTAAATATTACAACAATTTTTGACAAAAGTTAGTATACTTTTGAGTATACTAACTAAGTTTGAGTAACGTGGACACAAACTCGCATTATATTAAATTTTACTGTACTGTGTAGTAAAAATTAATATTACTAAATTTTGACGTACTGTAAACTACATTTTACTATGCTTTATATTAAATTTTGTTATACTGACATACCATATTTTAATAATTATGACTAGCAAATTTTATTACATTAAATATTAAATCTTAATAATATTGACTATCAAATTTTGTTATACTGTATTCTAATTTTTACTCCTACTGTATATCAAAATTTATTAATATTATTTTTTTTTAATTTTAAAAATTGTATTTTTAATACCGGTTTGTAATTATTGAATTTATGTTACTTTGGTGTAGGGTGTCGCAGAAACTTTTCTTTTGGTTGAAATTAAATTTAATTCTTACACGTATAATTCTAAAGTATTATTTAAGTTTATATTACATATATCGCACGCTATTTGCATGTATCGCAGCCTAATAACGCATTATCGCAATCGCAATTGTGTGGTTGTGAAGATATAAAATGTTCTTATATAGTAATCGTAGAGTGAGCTGATCACTTGTGAGTGAATTATACGTCTTCCTCCACCTATCGGAGTAAGAAGGAGTAACTAATTAAGACGGTCATTTAACGCGGTAATTAGCGGTCCCGGTTGTCCCTTTACGGTAAGTTCCGTTGTTTCTATAGTATTTAGTATCTTAGCTGCGTATTTTTACTATACCGCACACTAAAAAGTGTTATACCGTAGACTAAAAAATAGATATTCAATTTTTGCTATACTATATGGCAATTTTTAGTGCACTGTATAAATTAGCTTCGAAGGCTAAGTTTGAGTCTCCATTACTCAAAAGTATAGTAATTTTTACGTAAAGATTTCTCTCCGTGTATATTCAAGTTTTAATATATTATTTCCAAATAATACTCTTTAAATTCCTTCCAGTGAAAAACCACTGATTTCCAGTGCATATTCACTAATTCGTCAAGCTATAACTCGGTCACTGGAAATCAGTTAATAGTCACTGTACATTTTAGTGAAACTAAATTCATTGGAAATTCAGTCAAAAAATCACTGGAAATTCAGTGATAAAAGTCCACTGAAAAAACTTTTCTTTCGATGAGATTCGAACCTGCGACCTTCCAATTATGAATCCAGCACTTAGTCCACTTGACCTCGAGTCCTTGTTTGTATATTGCATTTATTTCGCACTTAAGATAAATTCGCAAAATCTGCCTTATTGAGTTTGAGAATGAGATTATTGAGTATGAGAAAAAACTGTTATTATTAAACAATAATTATTGTACAAAATTTATTATTTTATTGATTTTGGCATTAGATTTTCAGGATTTATCCTTGAAATTTAATGCGACTACATTAAAATACATTGGAATTGTCTGAATGTATTCTTGTTAATTAAATTAAGTAAACTAAAATTATTAAATGGTCAATATTCACATATAAAATAAATAAAAGTTAATTTATTAACAAAAAAAAAAAAAGATGTAAAAAAAAGCTCCATAAGGGATTTGAACACGATCCAAAAAATTACAATTCCGACATGTTATCCACTTAGCTATCACAACATTTAGTATCACATGGCAGGACGTTCGCATATGTTCATCTGCCTATCCTATTAATGTAATGTGTATTCAGATTTAGAGAACAAGAAGAAAGGGAGAAAGTGCGACACAACGTCTAACTAATTTTTCAGTGAAAACTGATAAACTAAAAAAATTAGTAAAAAATTCGCTAATGTTTCAGTGAACACTGTTTCGCTGAAAAAATTAGTGAATAATAGCTGATGTTTCAATGACAATTTTTTCACTGGCAAAATCAGTGAAAATTTCACTGGAAGGAATTTAGAGAGTATAATAGGAATATGGTCTAAGGTCCCTGAGTTAGAGCCAAACTAAATTGCGATATGTTTGATGGAAAGTTTGGATTTTCAACTATGCGTGCCATCATGTCTTCACAAAACTCAACGCGACGATCGAAATCATCTTCATTCAACTTGTGAACCAGATGTATTTTGAATGGATGGAATTTGGCTGTTTTTAGAATATTATGTACAGACGACTTACTTATGTTACGCTTCTGAGAAACTCTGCATATGGAATTATGAGGATTTTCAATAAATGATAACAAATTTTGCGAGTTCTCTTCATTTCTTGCTGATCTTGGTCTGCCTGACTTAGGTAGATTTCTCACAGTGCCAAAATTATCGAACTTTGTAACTGTATTCCGAACGGTCGAAAGAGCGATTGGAGTTCTATTAACTCTAAACGTTTCATTGAATGCATCCTTTACTGCCCTTAAAGTTCTTTCCACTTGACCCCAACCTCTCATCATGAGAAACGTAATTCTCTCTCGATCAATTAGGCGTTCCATTTTGAGTCTGTAGATCAAACCTTACTCAAAAACTAATTGAGATGAAAAAAACAAAAACTTGTAACACAGATAAACGTAAAAAAAAAAGAAATTGTAGAGTAGTATTTTAACAATAAAGCTCTATCACAATCTAACTATTGCACTCATTACTGAATGAGAGATATTAATTGTTAAACAAAAAATGATATCTTTTTCGATTTTAATTTTAACGATATCATTTTTTTGAGAAGAAAATAAAAAATAAATTATGTACGATTATTTTATTATTTGCGAGTTGGATGATAACACAGTAATATTTAATACCAAAATTTATTTTATACCATGGCCGGCTTTTATAAAAATTAACTTACAAAATAAATTTATTTATCAGATATTTAACAGAAATTTAATATTAGTAAGATACAAATCAAAAGATAAAGATTTATTATTATTTATTCGATTGTTATTCGTGAATAAGGTCAAATAAGGATATTAAAATAATCGATGATAATATTCAAAAATTAAGGAGGGGATTCGGGTAAATCAAACGCCCCGATCGCGAGAGGCAAGGGGACGTCGTTGTTCCTGGGCAACGCTAAATGTAAAAAAAGTTAACCTTAAAATGACCTTGAAGGTCAAATCCAAGGTCACCATTGGACTCCTCGTGAAACAATTACTCCAAGAATTAGTTGACTTCATTCGTAAACAGCTGCCCCAAAGAAGTGCAGGAAAGAGCCGCTTCTTACCTGGCTCAACCATAATGACCTTCAGATGAGCTCCAGGTCGTACTTTACCTATGACCTCAATACATATTTGGACGTAAAATTTTCCGCTCTATCGATTGCCGTTGTCAAAAATAGGGGTTTCCATTTAAGGAAAAAATGTTGACCTTGAAATAACCTTCAAGGTCAAGTTCAAGGTCAAGTCCAAGGTCACCATTGGATTCCTTGTTGAAAGTTACTACTAGGATGATCTTCGTTTTTTTCAAAAACATCTTTATTAGGTGGAATTAAGTGTTCTGTTACTTTTTGGACACCCTGTATAGTAATCAGCGAAAAAGCCGTGCACTTGCGCGAAAACTTCAAGCAGCAGGATCCCTCTAGCGGCTATTACGGATCAGCTTCGACTCCTACTCGGCCTGGTTCAAAGCCGAAGCTGCCCAACAAACAAAATGACGGCATGTGACGGCACGATGCGGGCACTCGTGCCGACACATGCGTTTTAAGCATAGGACTCGGTCGGTAAACGACACGTTAGTTGTGTTTGTTGGGTTAGTTGTATTTGTTGGGTTACTAGAGGCTTAAGTACTTTTAAACTAGTCGTAATATATAGAAAAAACATGTTACGTATAAAATCCTTCTTCGCTCTGCGACTAATTAGCTGTTATGCTATGCATGCACTGACTCGCACTCCCGCAAAAAAAAAATCGCGGCGGCGCGGCGTGGTAAGGGGCAATACGACGCCGCGACGACTTTCGAGGTCACTCCTTTGAACGCATCCACGTTGAATCAACGCCAATAGCGTTAACTTAACTACAATTTGAGGTCGCTGCTATTTAACTATAAATCTGTGGTAAAAGTAACAACAGCGCCGTTGAATTGACTATATGTCACCATTCAAATGACGACAATTTTGTCAAAACAACGGCTTAGCGGTTGAATTGATTGCATGATAGTTAAATTGATTGCGAGGGTGTTTGAGTTGGCGATGGATTTTTCTCAGTGTGGCAAAAACGTGTCACATTTTATGACTAGTAACAAGTCATTTTAATAAAGCGTATTCTAGAAACTAGCCATATGTACAAGCTTGTAACAAAGAAAAAATGAAACGCTCTTTCTCATTGTTACAAGCTAACTAGAATACCTAAACATCCTAGTTATAAGCCATTATGTGGCTAAAAAAGCTGGATATAAGAAAAGATAATTTATTAATTCTAATTTTAATGGATATAAAATGGGTAAGAACTGTATAGAATTGCTGAAATATGCAATGTACTCTGTAGCCACCTGAAGTATAGCTACAATCTAGGTATTTTTCAAAATAAACGTACATTTAAAAATACTAATAATCTTTATTATTTATTTATTTCACTTATTTTTTTCTGCTGCAAAACTAACCTCAATATTATTTAAGTGGTATTGGTCATATAAATTAAGTTCAGATAATTTATATTTTTTGTGAATAAGTTTTTTGCATCTGTATTTCCACACACGTTTGGTACTTGACACATTTTTAAAACGTTATTTAAATATGATTGCTGTACTAATAGAAGAAGTAATGGAAGTATTATTAATAATCTCCTATGAACACTGTAAACATATATCAGCACAAGTGCACAAACACCGCACAAAATGAGGTTATGTTTAAAAAGCAGCTGATGCGAACCTGCGACAGCTGCTTTGCATGCGCATGCGCGAAGTAATGCGTTTAAGAGTATGCATAAATAGCTGGCTTGATATGAGGGATTAAAGTTATATTGTAACTAGCTACGATTCCTGCTTATATATAATTTCGATCGTAAACTAGAATTAACAAAGCAATTTACAAGGCATTTTAAATATTTGCTTTTGTTCCACATTATTTATGGGAAAATGATAGCTAGTAACAAACTAGAATAATTAAAATATATAATGCCCATTAAAACAAGCTAGTACTTAGTTTTGTAACTAATTTTAATGTGATCATTTTTACCATGGTATTTGCGTAAATAATGTTTTCTTACTAATTAATAATATATAAAAAGAAATAAATGAAAGTGAAAATAATTAATAAAATATTTACAAAAGTGTTCATTATTTTTATTTAAGTCTTGTAAAATCATTTCTATGTAATATCTTCATACAAAAATGTGATTATTAACTGTATTTGTACATAAATATTACATAAATGTAATTAATTTCTTTACAAGCGTATTTGCAATATCAAAATTATTTAAAATATCTACATAAAGATAAAAAATTCATGAAACTTGACTGCAAAAGTGTAATAAAAAGTATGAAAGGTGACATTTTTTTTGTTTTCTTAAATATTTTTAGTAGTGCTCTAGGTAACTTTGTATGTCCGTTCGTGGGGTCGGCTTATCGAGAAGAGCCAGCGTAAAAGATAAGGTTGCCGAGTGGCTATCTCTATCAGGTAGCCAAGCATTCTTTTTCATACACACATGCAACATATTTTTTATTTCATCGATATAATGCATAGGTGATCAATGCCTCCCGGCGTTCGACGACGGCGATCAGTAAGCAATTACGTGGAAATCCGTGCGGTAGACCCGCGGGCTACCCGCGTTTTTCGACAACTTCTTTCCCGCGTCGTATTTTCTGTTTGCAACCTTATAGAGACTATTCCATCTGAAGTTTTTATAACCAGATTTATCGTTTGAAAGAGTAAACTTTTTTGTGTTGCTTCGCTACTCAGTGGATTGCAAAAAATATTAAGTTCCAAATTTGAGGAAAAGAGAAACTTAATTGGGGTGTGACGTTCAAAAAGTCAAAAGGGGATAAGGAAATGGCTTCGGGGTTTGACGATTGCTACGATGCGTCTTGGCACATGTTTCCACCGGATTACGTAAACAACGGAGACGATTACGGGTAGGTATAGTAAAAAAATAATTTTTAAACAAAACTGACAATTTCGTTGATTATGTAGTATTGTTTTTTTTAGAAGTAAAAATCTATGGGGAACAAAAAAACTATATTTTCCATTATGATTTATAATATTCTTATGATTCCTCATAAATCAAGCTTTACAAAATATACGCTATTATTACGAATATATATTATTCTAATTCAACCTTGCGACACCTTAAATGAATATTATTCTTAATAATTCATTATTTATTATGGAAATGAAGCTGAATTAAATGCATCATAGAAGCTAATTGTAGTTTAAAAAAAAAACTATTATGTGTTCACTACATAAAATAAAACAGATTTTATATTAAGAATAAGATGCAAAATTTACGGTGTTTATGTTTGGACTTTCCGAGAATTAAATACACGGAAAAAGTTTCTTGCAAAAATATTATGACATAAATCGGTTGCTTGTAACGATTAAGTTTAGGCCATAGTAAAATTTTCAATCACAATTAAATGAATTGAAATTGAATTTGTTTGATTAAAAGTGCGCACTTATAAAATAGGTCTGTAAAAATAAAATGTACAGATTGTTTTATAAAACTGTAATAACAAGAAGAAATAGTTAATATAATATGTAATATATATGAATTAACTTATTGTAAACTATTAATTGTAATCGAATTCTAATGATTGTTATTAATATTTTACAATAAGTTAATTGATTTAACTAATAAAAAATATTTTATAAATGACCGCACCTACATATATATATGTAATTAATATCTTTATAGATTTTTCTACTTTTGTGTAAGATTTATTAACATAATGTATCCATTTAGGCGGCTTTTTATCGGTAAATGGAATCAATATAGAGTACAGATGATGTATAATTATTCATATAATAACTTAGTAAAAGTGTTGACTTTGAATTTGGATATTGATATATTCGCAAGATATATAATTTTCATTTGTTAATTACCTGTATCTCATGTTGATGTAGGTTATACTGGATGATTAGTAAATATTCAATAATAAGCAGCACAGTACCCGCTGTTGTTTTTGTTAAAAAATTAGATTTAGGTTAAAACATTAGAATTATTAGACCTAACCTTCCAAATTTTGTTATATTTGGAATTTAGTCATTTGACAAAAACAATTAAATAGCTCAGTTGTCTAAACGGTAGCCTAGCAAGCAGAAGTTCGTGAGTTCGAATCCACATAGAAGTAAAAATTTTTTCTTTTATGAAATTTTTTTTAAATTTTCAATCGTATTGATACTAGAACATACCAATGTATTGCCAATATATTTCCCATAGGAATCATTTTTACGCGGGAAAGAAAAAAAAAGATGTTAAAAAGATTTTCACGAATTGAAACGTGAAAATCTTAAAATCGTCTTAATTCATCTTAAAATCGATCATTTTTTAGACAAATCTTTTTAAGCTCTTTTTAACATCCTCTAAATTTTTACGCGGGTACTATGCTGCTTATTATTGAATATTTACTAATCATCCAGTATAACCTACATCAACATGAGATACAGGTAATTAACAAATGAAAATTATATATCTTGCGAATATATCAATATCCAAATTCAAAGTCAACACTTTTACTAAGTTATTATATGAATAATTATACATCATCTGTACTCTATATTGATTCCATTTACCGATAAAAAGCCGCCTAAATGGATACATTATGTTAATAAATCTTACACAAAAGTAGAAAAATCTATAAAGATATTAATTACATATATATATGTAGGTGCGGTCATTTATAAAATATTTTTTATTAGTTAAATCGATTAACTTATTGTAAAATATTAATAACAATCATTAGAATTCAATTACAATTAATAGTTTATAATAAGTTAATTCATATAACTAATATAAATAAAAAAGTTTATTTAAAAATATGAAAAAAAAAAATTTTTATTTATTATAAAGTAATCATAATTTTCATTACTCAAATCATCTTCTAAAGTTATATCAGATTCACTATTACAGTCATTAAATACATTTTCAATGTCAACTGTGTTTTCAATTTTATTTGCAGATAAACTAACACTTGACACATTTTCATTTTCACTGGAAGTATAAAAATTATCACAGTGTACTTTTAATATTTTTTTCGAAGATACTTAGGAACTCTTAAAGTACTCTTACTTTTATACATTTTTTTAACTAACACTTTATATTTCGGAGTGAAAATTTATTTTGGAGAACGTCCGTTTTGGAGCTTGTAATTTATAGGTTAGCACGCGTCGCATCAACGGTTTTAAATATACGTGCGAACACCTGTGTCGAACAAGGTTTTTAATACTTAGGAACTGTCGATTACTATAATATACTTATAGCATTTAAACATTTTCACTGGCAACATTTTAGATATTAAATTAATAGTACTGATGGAAATCTTCTTCGTTTACGATTACCATTTACTGACTATTTCGTAAGTATTGAAACTGGCAAAATTTATTCAAATATTACCCTATTAAACCTAGCCAAGACTTCAGTACTTTTCGAGCATTAAAAATGTAAACATCTTTATATATTTTTCATACTTAGTTCTTAGTTTCATTTATATTATTTGGATTTCCGACAGGGTAATGACGAATTTAATTTTAAATTTTAATTTATTAAATAGCCTTACCATAAACGTAATATACGCTTGTTTGTTTACTGAATCTTCATTATGTACTCGAGTAAACACTCACTATGTATTTCAGTGAATATAGAATGAGTGAACAAACGCTAATTTATTTAGTGCATATTCACTGAAGAATTAGTATTGAGTCACTAGGGACAAATTTATTATCGGTAAGGAAAATGACCAACGACGGCTACGAGATAATCTTCAAAAAGGACAGCTGTAATGTCATAAAGGATGGTGTGGTAAAAGCAGTAGGCTAATCAAGTTGTAAAAAATGGAAAGCGGCAACGGACACTCTGAAAATTGCCAACATGTGTGGCACAGGCGTTTTGGCCATTGACATCCAGGGGCAATAAAGGAGCTGGCGGCGAAGGGTCTTGCTGCGGGTATTCAGGTAAATGATTGCGGTAAGCAAGAAGTCTGTGAGTGCTGTTTTATAGGAAAAATGCCTCGCTTGCCTTTTCCAAAGGAATCGCTCAACAAGACCGTAGCCCCCTCGACATGGTGCATACAGATGTATGTTCGATGCCAGAATATACAGTTGGACACAAAAAATATGCCTTGACCATTATAGATGATTTTTCACGATATACGCATCTATATTTGTTAGAGCACAAAAATGAAGCTCCAAAATTCATTAAGCAGTTTGTGCAAATGGGCAAGACACAATTCGGCAAGACGGTCAAGATAGTAAGATCAGACAGAGGCCGTGAGTATGTAAACAAGGATTTACAAGAATATTTAAAAAGGAAGGGATTCGCATACAGTGTACGGCGCCCTACTCACCACAGCAAAACGGCATAGCAGAAAGAAAAAACCGGTATCTGACAGACGCAACAGGATGTATGCTCTTGGATGCTCAGCTAGGTAATAAGTATTAGGGTGAAGCGATTCACACTGCTTGTTATTTGCAAAACAGATTACCTACGCGAACAATAGGAAAAACTCCATATGAATTATGGTATGGCAAAAAACCAGACGTAAAGCATCTGCACATTTTCGGGTGCGCAGCCTACAGACACATTGATGATCAGCACCGAAAGAAACTGGATTCAAAAGCCGAGAAGCTGATTTTTACTGGATACTCAGAAGAATCTAAGGCTTATCGCCATCTCAATACAAAAACTAATGAAATAAAGATAAGTCGAGATGTGCATTTAAGTGATATTCTTAAAACGGATGATGTTTCACAGTTTGAGGTTAAATTTTCAAAATGCAGAAACTGCAATCAAGACAAGAATTTTCAAGATAATGCCAGCAGTTTCAGCGCATCTATTGACGACAATCAAGACGGCTCAGAGGTCGATTTTGTCTTGATAGACGAAGCGAGCGACGACAACCGTGAGTACCTGCCAGCGGCTCGTATACCTGCAGCAGTACCAGCGGCGGTCCAACGCTCCGAAAGGCTAAATAGGGGCGTGCCGCCAGACAGGTATGTAGCCGCTGCCAAACTAGTTAAGGAAGAGCAAGACCCGCGAACCGTCGCTGAGGCCATCTCAAGAACAAACAAAGAAGATTGGATAAAAGCAATGAATGAAGAAATCGAGTCCTTACGATCAAACGGCACATGGGAGATAGTGCCACGGCCTAACAAACGAAATGTCATCAGTAGCAAGTGGGTCTTTAAGACAAAGCGTAACGCAAAAGGGGAAGTCGAGAGATATAAGGCTCGCCTCGTAGCTCGAGGCTTCTCTCAGAAATATGGCGTTGACTACGACGAGGTGTTTGCGCCCGTTGTAAAGCAGATAACATTTCGGGCACTTCTCACCATCGCAGGTCAAGAGGGAATGATCATAAAGCACTTTGACGCGAAAACAGCTTTTCTCAATGGAAAGCTGAAAGAAGAAATCCACATGAACCACCACCAGCCCGACGGATACACTGAGGGCAATAAAGACAACATATGCAGATTGAATAAAGGTATCTACGGTCTGAAACAAGCTGCTAAGGTATGGCACGATCAACTAAGCGAGTATCTCACTGAGTATAGTTTTTCGGAAAGCTTTACAGATCCTTGTTTGTTTATAAAAGTTGACAGCAAGATTATCATATATTTGATAATCTACGTGGATGATTTTTTGATCGCGGCCATGGATATCAAATCAATCAATGCAGTTGCAAAATTTTTACGTCTAAAATTCCAGTTGAAAGATCTCGGATATTTAAATTACTACCTTGGGATCGAAATACGTCGAGATGCAGACGGTATTTTTTGTATAAAGCAGTCAACTTATATTCAAAGTATTTTGAATCGTTTTGGCCTTCAGGATGCAAAAATTTCACATATTCCGCTAGACCAGAATTATTTAAAAACCCGAGAAGATCAGAAACAACCGATGCCAAATAGCGAAAAGTACCGGCAGTTAATTGGATCGCTCTTTTACCTAACAGTCAATTCAAGGCCAGACATCGCTGCAAGTGTAACAATATTAAGTCAATACAAGAAGGCCCCAACTCAAGCTGATTGGAACGAATCAAAACGGATCGCCCGGTATGTAAAGGGTACAGCAGATTACGAACTCCGTCTCGGAGAGAAAAACGCAGTTCGTAAACTAATTGGCTATGCAGATGCAGATTGGGGCGAAGATCGCAGTGATCGAAAATCAAAGAGTGGCTACCTATTTAAATTTTACGGCTCACCAATAAGTTGCGCATGCAGAATATATCGCTCTTGCAGAAGTAACTCGTGAAGGAATGTGGATAAGGTACCTACTTCAGGATCTAGAGGAAAAAGAACAGGACACTACACTTATCTATGAGGATAATCAAAGTTGTCTCAAGCTTGTTGAAAATGGTAAACTCAGCAATCGCAGAGCACATCGACATCAAGTATCATTTCATCAGAGACATCAAGAAAAGGAACATCATGGATTACAAGTACTGACCGACAAGTGAAATGATAGCTGACATGTTAACAAAACCTTTGGGAAAGGTTAAATTAAGATACTTTGCCCAATTGTACGGATTAGTATGTCATTAGATAATTACAGATGCGTCGTTGAGGAAGGGTGTTGAAGTATAGCAACGACGCACATGTACAAGTACACACTAATATAGTTTCTACCTGCGCGGAAAGGAAAGCATTTTTATTGCCTTTTTCCCTTTTCCGCCCATGAAGTCCAGAAGAATGTCCAGCCATCAGTCCTCAAGTAGACGGCACGAAGAACAGTCGCATAGACATTTTCCCACAATAATATATAACAATTTGCATTCAGTTAAATTAAGTGATATTTTAAATAAAGACAATATAAAATTACTCCGTTACGTGTTACGTTCATATGTTTTGTTAGCTTCTGACTTTTAGTATTGTTAATAAAGTTTTGTTCTACGATACATAAATTTATTTCTAACCTATAACAACAAGAATATATTTTTCTATTTAAAAAAATATTTTATTTTAACCTATAAATTAAATAATTTTTACGTATCTGATTTAATAACTTAAATATTAATATATAGTGATTGATTAAAATGGAAAGCCTTATAATTTTTTTCTAATTTATTTCTTACTTTATTATTTAATAATTTATATTTATTTATGATGGTAAGTTTTATACAAATCTGCGTTCATGTAGGATGTATTAAAAACTGTCTGCTACACCGTAAAAAAATCCAATTGAAATTTTACTATCGCGCTAGCGATTTCACAAAATGGTTGACGTAAAATTACTGCATTATGCACAGCTAAGAATATGCTATAGTGGAGTAAATTTTACATAATATATTAATATTCAAAGTTGCGTATCTTTTCACAGTAAGCTCTGCCCACCTTTTAGAACATTGCAAATTGAAGGTCTTATAAAAAGCTATCCCCACAATTTTATTGAAAATTTTGGAAGGTGGCGATCAGTCAGAATACGATTTTTAGTATTTCAAATGATTCAGGCAAAGTATATTACATACGCGGAGAACTTCTTTTGCTCCAAATATTTCATTATAATCAGATAAATCAATTAAACATTTTTCTACAGCATTTGAAATTTCTTTATAATTTTTATTATTACGTTATTAGGTTATTCAAACCTTCTTGAGTCATTTTTCAATCATCATTTTTTTCCCATTAATCTACCCTTTTGCTTTACCCATATCATTGAATTTATTATTTTTCAGTCGATTTCTAGAAAATAATTTTTCACCTTTTCTTTACCTGTATACGATACAAAACTTCATTTACCCATTTGCTTTAGCGATATAATTGAACATATTTATTTTTGCAGTCAAATTCCAGAAAATAATTTTTTATAACCATTATTTTATTTTAAATCTATTATATCAATATAAATTTTCATTATTAAATTAAGCACTAAATGCTCATTATTATCGTTTTCTGCTATATCAATGATTAAATATTTCATAGACTGTATCGGTATACGATTGTATCGTTATACGATTTTGAAGTTCAAATTACACTTTCATAAAAATGTCGTTTTTTCATATTTTTAAGTATCCAAAAATTTCATCTATAATATTTTCGTTTGTATAATTGTTTTTGGGATTTTTGTTACTTTACTTTCTCGATCATATTTTGGTAAAAAAACTTCCATTGCCTACATTTAAAAGCCAAAATTTAAATTCGATATCATTTTCCGAAATTTTTTTTATTTTTCTTTAATGACATACATTTAAAATTTTATCACAGTATACCTATTTTTTATAATTTCCATTAACTCTCAGTAACTCGATTCCCAGATGGAACAATTAGTAAAATATGTCGAAAATCTCTTGATGCAAGAACTTCTTTTGCTCCAAATATTTCATTATAATCAGATAAATTAATTAAACACTTTTCTACAGCATTTTAAATTTCTTTATAATTTTTATTATTATGTTATTCAAACCTCCTATTTTTTATATTTTCCCTCTTTGTTTATATACCTTTGCTTTAGCGATACAATTAAATATTTTTAAATTTGAGTCATTTTTCAATTTTCACTTTTCCCCATTAAACTACTCTTTTACTTTACCAATATCATTGAATTTATTTATTTTTCTCCATCCCTCGGGCGAAAGTACGAGGTTTCGCCTTTTGTTTACGCTAGAAGAAGGAGCATTTTTAGCCACTGCATGTGCGTCATTTGTTTTAAATTCGAAAGCTCTGTCAGGAAGACTTTGAAAGTCTAACCCCTTAAAGTTCGGTTCAATTCTAATAGCTAATAGACATTCATCAAAGAAAGTTTATGTAGATAATTAGCGTCCTTTAAATAATTTATATACCACAAATGTGCAGGTTGTGTTTGTAGTCGTATGATTTTCGATTTATCCCGCTTATAACGCAAATAAAATTCAATCCCCTTGCTAGCTTTTTTAATTATCAAAAAGAATGCTAATCAACCGTACACTTAAATTAGAACATTATATTGAACGTTATTGAAAATGTAGAAATAAATACGAATACAGTAAATTGGTTAAAAAAATTTGCATTAAATATGAAAATTCTACATTTAAAGGCAATATTGTTAACAATTTTTGTTGTGAAATTATAAAAAATGATTGTAAGGAAGTTGACATAAAATTTGTGTTTTAAAAACAAACAATTACATTTTTATTAATTATTTAATTTACAAATATTACGTTTATTTTGCTTGTTTATGTATTTTCGATGCCCGCCCCCAACCAGCAGCACTCGCTACGCTCGTGCTGCAAATGTTGGGCGGGCATCAAACATATATAAACGCGCGATAGGTACAATAAAAAAATATAAGCAGAATATTCTAAACGAACCCGTGGCGAAAGTAAAAAGATGGCTGCGCAGAACAACTGCCAGTTGAGGTCAGTTTAAAGGTTAGAAATTGATTATTTTACTATTTCTAATCAATAATATAACCGTACTTTCGCCCGGGGATAGAGAAAAATACTATTTCTTACACGGGAGAGAAGTGGAACTCATGCACGGACGTGTATGACGGCCTCGGCTTCGCCTCGGCCGTCCTACCACGTCCGTGCGGAAGTTCCATTTCTCCCCCTTGTAAGAAAATCTACTATTTGAGTCGATTTCTAGAAAATAATTTTTTACCTTTTCTTTACCTGAATATACGATACAAAACTTCATTTAGCCATTTGCTTTAGCGATATAATTGATTTTATTTTCATTATTCTTTTTTTGCTAAATCAATGATTCAATATACCGTAGACGGTATCGCTAGACGATTAAGAAATTTATTGTAAATTTTTTATCCACATTTTTTGGAGCTAAAATTACAATTTCATACAAATTGAGGAGGGGCTGAGGGGGGGTTCAATAATGAGGATGTTACTGAGGATGGATTGAGGAATAAGCTTGTCGAAGTCAGCGGGTAACTTTTCAATATCGATAAAATAATTATGCCAAAAACTGCGGAATCATTTGCAGATTTTGCAAATGTAAATAAAAAAACTGCGGGTGTAATAGTTTATTAGCAAAAATTAAAAAAGTATTCGATCAGCGGAAAAGAGGGGGAAACGCAATTATACTATTATAAATTATCCTATAGTCACAAAATAATAACCAAACGTATGCAATTAAATTGCGCATTGTAAAAAATACTTTAGGTATATTTTACTAATGAAAATTAATAAGAAATATTATTTCTTTTTAATTCGCCTAAGCTGCGCAGCGGTTCATTCCGCGTTCCACATTTCTAAACTGCGTTTTAAAAATCCATTATAAATTCATCGAACTAAATCGATGAATAGCTACTGGGGTGCATTGAAAAAATCTTTTCGAATATTTAGTACATCGTATTCGTAAAAAATATAAAAATAATACAATATGATATGCTTAAAATCCATCTAAGAACTACATAATGGTGAAAAACTATCGAAAAATAGTCCAACGTTAATTAAAATATGCAAAACAATTGCAAATTAACTGCGGGTTAGAAAGTTAATCCGGATTCCGTCCCATTCATATTATATATAAAAATATAAATCTGTTTTGTTCTGAAAGGCGCTGCAAACTTTATACAGCGTGCTGCATAAACCTGCAACTTTTATTCATAACGCATTTTTTAAAAAAATTCAAACTAAATGCATGAACTGTATGTCGTAAGCTCTGCAAAGAACAATACATACATTTAGTACACCTAATGAAGAGAACTTTGCAAGTAAATTGGGTTATTTGGCTTGTCAATTTAATGCCGGAAAATAGCAGATAGTCGGTTTGCACGATTGTTAAATATTTAAATGACAAATGCGGACGCCAAATCAATTGCAATTAAACTGCGGGTAACAAAAATAACAGGGTTGAACTAATTTTGTCGCATGCATGCGAATAAGAGATTTTTTTACCATATGACATTCGCGGCGTTATTGGCACGGCATGACGCTCGCGTTGAATGTAATTTTTCATAATCTTAATAAAAATTATTGAACTAAATCAATGAACCGTTTTTTGTAATAATAAATCAAACCTTCTCATGCATTTAGAACTTTAAAATTATAGAAGCGTTATTAGTTTTTGTATTAAAAGCTAAGCGCATAACGTAATCAGCATTTAAAAAATTCCTAACAAAAAATACAAAACTAATAACGCTCCTACAATTTTAAAGCTTTAAATGCATGTGAATGGTTAATTAATTATTACATAAAACGGTTCATTGATTTAGTTCAATGATTTTTAATAATAGTCCAAATAACCCAATTTTAAAATAATAAGCCAAATAACCCAATTTACTTGCAAAGTACTCTTCATTAGGTTTACTGAATGTATGTATTGTTCGTCGCAGAACTTAAGACATACAGTTCATGCATTTAGTTTGAATTTTTTTAAAAAATGCGTTATGAATAAAAGTTGCAGGTTTATGGAAATACACATAAAGCGCTAACTGAATTTGCATGTGCACTGCTTTGCGGCAATGCCGACATGACGGACCTAAATCCATGAATACTCGCTAGTAATGCATTAAAATGGGCGGTCATGGATTTAGCTGCTGATATTTTGGATAATAACGATCGGTATGCTCAATCTTAATTTTTTTTTAACCTTTAGAGGGCCGGGGTTTTGAAAAATTTGAAAATCGCATTTTCTATAGGAATGTGGTCTAAGGTCCCTGAGTTAGAGCCAAACTAAATTGCGATGTTGGAGATTCAGACCTCTTACGCGAATTACGAACCCTAGAGGCGTATTCCGGCCTTTTAGTTAAGTTAAGTGCTTCCGTCAAAATCTTCAAGCACTTAGTTATGTATATAAATTTGCTAACGGCGGATGGATGGTTCGCGTTATCAATATAAAGTACTAAATGCCTGAGGCGAATTTGTTAATAAATTAAAAAGACTATTCATCCATTTAGTTAAGCAGTGTTTATTCAGATCGTAATAAATGTCATCTTGTTTATACAGCACGCCGTATAAAGTTTGCAGCGCATTTCAGAACAAAACAGATTTATATTTTTATATATAATATGAATGGGACGGAATCCGGATTAACTTTCTAACCCGCAGTTAATTTGCAATTGCTTTGCATATTTTAATTATCGTTGGATTATTTTTCGATAGTTTTTCACCATTATGTAGTTCTTAGATGGATCTTAAGCATATCATATTGTATTATTTTTATATTTTTTACGAATACGATGTACTAAATATTTGAAAAGATTTTTTCAATGCACCCCAGTGGCTATTCATCGATTTAGTTCGATGAATTTATAATGGATTTTTAAAACGCAGTTTAGAAATGTGGAACGCGGAATGAACCGCTGCGCAGCTTAGGCGAATTAAAAAGAAATAATCTTTCTTATTAATTTTCATTAGTAAAATATACCTAAAGTATTTTTTACAATGCGCAATTTAATTGCATACGTTTGGTTATCATTTTGTGACTATAGGATAATTTATAATAGTATAATTGCGTTTCCCCCTCTTTTCCGCTGATCGAATACTTTTTTAATTTTTGCTAATAAACTATTACACCCGCAGTTTTTTTATTTACATTTGCAAAATCTGCAAACGATTCCGCAGTTTTTGGCATAATTATTTTATCGATATTGAAAAGTTACCCACTGACTTCGACAAGCTTGAGGAATATCACTGAGGAAGGGGGAGGAGGAGGGAGGATAGTTGAAGAGGAGCAAAAATATTTTTTAAATATATGAAAAGACATCATTAAAATGATAAATATAACATAAATTAATGAAAAAAATGAGGAGAGGAAAAGAAGAATAAGGAGGGGTGGAGGAGGGGTGAGGAGGGGGGAGGATGGGGATAATCTTAGGTTTTGACCTTATAACTATATAATATAGAGAGATATATACAGGGTGTTCGAAATGTTCCGGACCCCCCACTTATAACATAAAGTAAGCATTTTGAAAAAAATGTTAAATACAAAAGTTGTTAAGTTTTGAAGGTTGAACTAAATGATGACCTTGGATTTGTTATTGGTTATCATTTTCAAGGTCATTTAAAGGTCATCTTCAGTTTTTTAAATAGGGACCCCTATTTTTTATTTCAGATTCTGAAGAGCACAAAATTTTACATCTGGATATGTACCCACGTTATGGCTCAAAATGACCTACAGAGGTCATTTAGTGGTTAAATGATTATTTAGTAGCAGAAAGCCAAGAAATCCCGATTATTAAGAACTTTGAGCGTATCTGACCAATACTAAAGTAATTTGATTTTGCAAGACATTCTTTATGGTGGCGTTAAATTGACATTGCCCTTGATTTTCAAGGTCATTTGAAGGTTAACTTTAGTTTTCCAAATTAAGCCTCCTAGTTGTAATTCTCCATTTTGCACCAGCGCTAAATTCTGCATTAGGATTGTAAAAGGTGTAATTGACACTGGCGTAAAATAAGCCTTAGGCCAGACAACCACATAACTCGGGCGAGAAAATGATAAATAAAAAAATGTCTAATCAAAATGAGCCTTATTGCTCAGGCACGGGAGGTACAACTAATTAAGGTAACATCATGGGTGATCCAGCCAACTAAGGCAAGACCATCGGCGGCCCAGCCTACTAAGACAAGAACACTAGCGGTCCAGTCAGCTAAGGCAGGACTATCGGCGGCCCAGCTAACTAAATCAAGACAGTGGACTATTCGCCCAAACTGAATTTTTTTAAAATGTCGTTGACAGGAACTTTTTACAACAACTGTTCAAATTGTTGCCCATTAACAGTTTGGCAATGTGCTAACCGATTGTAAAAGGCTGCAACAACATTTCGCAAGATTTGCTGAGGTATCAAGTCTATTTCATCAGTGATTCTTTGGCGTAATTCATCCAAGTCACGTGGTTTTATAACATAAACTTTATCCTTCAAGTATCCCCAAAGGAAGTAATCAAGAGGCGTTACGTCTGGGGACCGAGGTGGCCATCCAATTGTACCTCTCCGCCCAATCCATCTATCATGAAATGTTGCATCTAAATATCGGCGAACATGAATACCGTAGTGTGCAGGAGCACCATCCTGTTGGAAGTAAATTTCGTCCAGATTTCCACCCGTTAAATTCCGTATAGCAGGTATAATTTGGTCTCGAAGCATGTTTTCATACATTGCAGCATTTAAATTACCTTCAATAAAGAAAGGGCCAAGTACTCTTCCATTAAATATGCCAGCCCAAACATTTACTTTTATCTTTACAATTATCTGAATTTCGAAGTAAGAGAACTTCACTTAACTCTTGAAAACAGAAAAGTAAATAGGAGTAAACAATTGTTAATTAACAATTATAAATGAACTGATTCCTAAAAAGAATAGTGAGCAAAATCTTCTAAGGTACAAGTAACGATCCTGAAAATGCTATGAATCATGCGTAGAAACTCGTAACCCTTGCAAAAAATTATTGCAATAAAAACTGTTCATGTAAAACGGTTAGATTATTTTGCTTTTGAAATTAATAACCCCCAAGTGTCCTATGTAGATCATTTCGAGCCATGACGTGGATATTGTACATATCTCCAGACCTAAAATTTAATGCTCCTCCAGAATCCGGAATACAAAATGAGTCCCTTTTTAATAAGCTGAAGATAACTTTCAAATGACCTTAAAAATGAAGGCCAATTTTAAAGTGACCATAAAGTTCGTCCTAGAAAATCAAATTATGTACTTTAGTATTAAAGTACGAAATTTTTTTTTCTTTTCGTCAAATACACCCAAAGTTCTTAATAATCGGGATTTCTTGGCTTTCTGCTACTAATTAATCATTTAACCACTAAATGACCTCTGCAGGTCATTTTGAGCCATAACGTGGGTACATATCCAGATGTAAAATTTTGTGCTCTTTCAGAATCTGAAATAAAAAATAGGGGTCCCTATTTAAAAAACTGAAGATGACCTTTAAATGACCTTGAAAATGATAACCAATAACAAATCCAAGGTCATCATTTAGTTCAACCTTCAAAACTTAACAACTTTTGTATTTAACATTTTTTTCCAAAATGCTTACTTTATGTTATAAGTGGGGGGTCCGGAACATTTCGAACACCCTGTATATAAAATTATATACCTAGATACTAGTGCGTTACTAGTGAAAAAAAAGGTATAAATGGGTTATTTTCTGGGTTCTTTTCTTAGTTGTTTTATTAATCCCAAGTAATGGAAAGGAAACGTTCCAAAAAGCGTTTCATTATTGCGCAAGTGTTCGGTAAGAATGGAAGTTACCCTACTGCAAAAAATCACGTGATAAATCAAGTGATTTGACAGGTGATAAATCAGGTGATACATCACGCCAAAACGTCATCTAACTGTGGTAGAAAAAAAGCTAAGTCCGAATTTCTAAAAATCGTCTAAGTCCATGAAAAAAAAATTTTCGTAGGATCATGATTTTAACGCATTTTGGACCATTTCCTGTTGATATAAATTGTCGAATTTCGCGAGTGTTTTGTGAGGTACCACATAAACTTACGTAAATTACATTAATGCCCACGCATTTTGCTCTTTTTGGTCAGCAATGGCAAAAATAAAAAAAGAAGTTAAATTATGCTCAGTGAGCAACGATTTATGCATTTTAGTGGAATTCCTAAATGAAACCGAGCCATCTAATAACAAACCTTTAACCAACACTGAATATTTGAACTAGCTAGTAAAAGGAAAATATTTGAATATTTCATCAGTCGTAGAAGAAGAGAAAATCGTCAATTGAATTTGCCATTCAACTGCGACTTTAGTACAGCTTCCAAAATGAAAATAAAATTATAAAATGCAAAATTTGATCAGCGTCCAGCTAAAATGATACATGTAGATGGTAAGTAATATATTATGGATATATATATATTTATTTATTTATTTACTCTTGTCAAGTAATTGTTTGTACAAAATTCCAACTGTAAGCTTTCCTTGTTCATTTCTATATACGATGGGTCCATGGGAGAATAATTTTGAGCATATAAGTATCTAGAGTAAAGAAAGTCACTTGACAAGTTATAATAGGGAATACATAAGACTCGAAGGGAAAATACAATGTGTACAAGACAAATAATTGTAAGCGCATAAAGATATTCACTCACAGAAGAATATTTTCTCTTAACTTTCTTTTCTCAAGATATTTAGAGGTACAATGATTTTCTCCTATTGTCCCATCATATAAAAAAACGAACAAGAAAGTCTTCAATTAGTATTCTGTAAAAAAAGTTACTTGATATGCTATAAAAGGGAATTCAAGACACAAAGAAAGAAATTGGATTGACCGGTGTAAATATTTTTATCACCTGGACCCTTTCTATAAAGAAATCTACAAGAATAATCTTAATTTCGTATTCCGTACAAAAAATTACTAAATCTTAAAAAAATTGACACTGGTCAATATAATTTTTTTTTTTGAGTCTTGTATTCCCTTTTATAGCGTGTCAAGTGATTTTTTTTTACAAAATACTAACTGACTTTCCTGTTGATTTTTTTAGCCGATGGGCCCATTAGAGAACATTTTTGAAAGTATAAATATCTGGATGTAAAGGGGAATACAAGACTCAAAAAAAAAATAAATTATATTGACCGGTGTCAATATTTTTATCATTTGCTAATTTTTGTACGGAATACAAAATTAAGATTATCCATATTGATTTCTTTATACGAAGGGTCCAGATGATAACAATATTTACAACGGTCAATCCAATTTCTTTCTTTGGTTCTTGTATTCCCTTTTATAGCTTGTTGAGTGACTTTCTATAGTCTATAGATACTTATATGTTTAAAATTTGTTGCCTATGGACCCTTCGTATAAAAAAATGAACAAGGAAAGTATTCAGTTGGTATTTTGTACAAAAAATCACTTGTCAAGAATAAAAATATATATATATATATACATATATATACATGTGTACACATCCACAGTATATTACTTAACACCTACAGCTATCATTTTAGCTGGACGCTGATCAAATTTTGCATTTTATAATTTTATTTTCATTTTGGAAGCTGTACTAAAGTCGCAGTTGAATGGCAAATTCAATTGACGATTTTCTCTTCTTCTATGACTGATGAAATATTCAAATATTTTCCTTTTACTAGCTAGTTCAAATATTCAGTGTTGGTTAAAGGTTTGTTATTAGATGGCTCGGTTTCATTTAGGAATTCCACTAAAATGCATAAATCGTTGCTCACCGAGCATAATTTAACTTCTTTTTTATTTTTGCCATTGCTGACCAAAAAGAGCAAAAAGAGCAAAAATGCGTGGGCATTAATGTAATTTACGTAAGTTTATGTGGTACCTCACGAAACACTCGCGAAATTCGACAATTTATATCGACAGGAAATGGTCCAAAACGCGTTAAAACATGGTTCTACGAAAAATTTTTTTTTCAAGGACTTAGAAATATTTCAGGTGATGGACTTAGCCAAATTCCCAAAAATTCTTCAAAAAAATTTTTTTTATTTATATCGACAGGAAATGGTCCAAAACGCGTTAAAAACATGGTCCTACGAAAAATTTTTTTTTCATGGACTTAGACTATTTTTAGAAATTCGGACTTAGCTTTTTTTCTACCATAGTCAGAATACGTTTTGGCGTGATTTATCACCTGATTTATCACCTGACAAATCACTTGATTTATCACGTGATTTTTTGCAGTAGGGTAGTTTATGGCTCATTTCAATTCGAAATACTTAGTAAATAACTATTTTCTATTTCCGTAGAAAAATATCCCCTCACCAATACGTAAAAACGAAGATTTAAATTCTATATCATTTTTTGTTATTCGTTTATTTTCTGTTAAAACAAAACTTCTAAAATGCTTTCATCAATAACTTTTTTCAACACAATTTTTAATGTTATACTGTTAAATGCATAACGGCGAAACAGTCGATTTCAAACCTTATCTTTATTTTATATAAATAATACTAACCACACCTACATGATAACAATAACTTTACAATACTCCAAAGTAATAGTACAAATATGAAAAATAAATGAAAAACTTTTTACAATATTTAATCGCAAATAGTTTAATATGTGGTAGTTTAAATATTTTTAAATATTCACATGAAATTTGACTAGTCAGTATACTATTGTTTTTTTTTCAAAATTTTTCTTAGATTAAGATAAATAATAGTTGTTAATTTTTTTACAACAATTTTTACTGTACAGCTTATTATTATCTATAGTATCTAGCCTATGACTTATTAATTCGCTTTAGCTACGGTTCCTCAAAGGAAGATGAGTCATATATCTATTATTCGCTGAAAAACAAGTTCATTTTGTTCTAACTTTCCTTCCTCCGGTTTAGTGCTGGCAAGCTTTTTCTTGCATCTGCTTTCGTATTTTCTGTAGTTAAGGTAGGTTAACATTAGTGTTGCCATAGTAAAAGTAGGAAACCTCGAATAATTACAAATTTATCAATTAATAGTACGAATACATGGACTCTAACAGAATTTTTAAAAGATATCTTCAATTTACAGAAATAAAAAAATACATAAGTATTTCAATATCACGCGTACTTAATATTTCATATACTAAAGGAGAAAAGACTTTTAGAATACGTATAATACTAAAATTAGTTTCATTAAAAAATTAAGCTACCTCCTTTTGCAGACTGAAATACGTGTTTCCGAATTTGGATAAATAGGGCCTAACAACAAAAATGTGAGCCATTTTTGAAAAATATTCATTTACAAAAAGGTTAATTATTTAAAAACCAAAAATTGCACTAATAGTATATTACTTAATAAGTTAGGTAAAGTAAAAATGGTACCAGACCATCCGTAAATTGACAAAATTGCATCTGAGCATTTTTACGTCTTGTGTATACTATTTTCAGTCTAGCAAGGACTAAATTGTAACTTTTTCCATCGGGCATCGGAAGGAAAGGTTATAGTTTCGGTCCGCTAAGCTGAAAAATATATTTAAAAAATGAAGAAAAATATTAAAACATATTCAATTGAAAATCCTCTTTCGACCTAAACCCCATTTGACTAAATCCCAAGACAGACTTTTTCACTATTTTCAATTAATGAATATGACAAAAATAATACTCTCCGCACATATAAACAATCATTCTTTTTTGATAAATTATTGATGCGATCATTTATTTTAAGAAAAATATTACCTTAATTATTTATTGTATATACGATATTGTCATTAATAGTAATAATTGCGTGAGATGCGAGCAGTAAGAACCGGAAGGTGTAGAAATGATATTATTGAATGGAAGCTAACAGGTGCTAACTGTGGCAGGACGTACCACTCGGAGCCGCGGATTTCTACGGGGGATCCCTTTGTGTGTGCTTCCGGTTCTGCTTACCGTCACGATTCATTTTCCGCCTCGGGGTCCTAACGAAGTCACTCACACAATTACATTTTTTGGCTAATTATTTTAGTAAATCAATAGTATTTTCTCCGATAATGCACCCGTTTATAAGTTTCAGTATAGGTTTTTTGGTAAACTGCTTTTAATGACAATTACTTTTCCAAATAAAATATCTTCCCGAAAGAATCAAATTTTTTCTTGAAAAAAAAAATTAAAAAACAATCTCAAAATTAAATAAGAGGATTCACTAATTCCTCATGTACACACGGATAAAACAAATGTAAAAAAATTACACAAAAGGTAGTGGTAAAAATTACTAATTGATTACTAAACCTACGGCGCCCCCATGCGGTAATATTATTTATTACCACTTGGTGCAAATTTTACCAACAACAACAATAAATTTTACGAGCAACATTTTACGATACATCTAATTTTTTATTGTGGTATATTACAAAATATTACTTAATGTGTGCTATAAAGACCATGTAGTTATTAAGTCTAAAAATATAAACAAATAAATAATCTAAAAAATATAACAAAATGGTACAAAAATATAAGAAATTTATGTTTTAATTTTAATTTTAATTACAATGCTTTACTGTACAATATAAGTTACAGTATATGCGCATATGTATCTACTTCGGTTAAAATATTTCGCTTATAATCGAATAGTATAATTTCAAAAGAAGGAATCATTTCATCTAAACATACACCGAGAAAGAAATTTAGTTGGAACAATGACCGCGAGGACAATAAATAGCAACAACTATCTTTTTTTGTTATTTTAACATACTAGAGGCAGTTAATTCAACAGACTGCAATATTGTTGAAACAATAGATATAAGAAGTTCATTCAATGAACTAAAGGTAGTTTAATGGCCGGATGCAAGAACCCGCTTTGCGCTCGAAAACGTGGAAAAGTATTGTCCACGCTCAATCTAAGGGGCTGATTATTAAAGCTTAAAAAATCGATTTTTAAAAAAATTCTGGCATATAGAGAATATAAAAATACATTTTTTTGTATTTAAAGTTTTTCGATTGGATCATTAGTTTATTAAATAAAATTTGAAAACGGATTTTTCTTCCAATGGATATTTTAGAATTTTTTCAAATATAAATCGCTGTATTTCACATAAATATTATTTAAATGTTTTGAAATTTTGTGGGTTTACGTGAAATACTTATGCGCAAATGATAAACTGACGAAAAACGTCAAAAGTTAATAACTTTTATAATTATTTAATTTTAAAGTAGAAATGGCCACTTATTAATCTAATAAACTTGAGAGTGGAAAAGTATCGAGGGAAGTTTAAGTCCTGAAAAACTTCCAGCGCGAGATTTGTTCCTTCATATTCAAAGAAGTTTTTTAGAAAGTTTGACGTTGATTTGTTTAAAAATGGCAGAGATAAAGCGTTTTAGTTAAGCAGCGTTCATGCAGCGCGCGTCACCGCTCGAAGTTACCCGTGAGATTGCCAACAGTTATAATAATATTTTATTTGTTATATTAAAACAAATAAAATATTTTATTACATTATTTTTTCTTGTTAACTTTTGTACGTTTTCTGCTTTCATTTTTTTCACTTTTTCTTTTTTAATTTTTTCAATTTTATTACTTTTAATTGTCGTAGTACTTAGAAAATTATTTCCAAATTCTAGGCCACTAGTAGTGCAATATTGCAGTAAATGCGTATAGTTTCTAAGCTTTTTCTTTTGTAACTCCCACTTGCTTATTTGTTATTTTTATTGTCTTTGCGACGCCTTCATAATCATAATATAACTTTACCTCTGCATTCGGAAAATACACTACTTTCACCAGTTTTAAACAAATTTTAAATTCTTTTACTCTGAAGTTAGCAGCATCTACCATGAGAAACGGAGGATCTCGCGATGTGCTGATTAACTCCACATATTCTTTTAGAGTTTCTATTCTCTCTCGCATCTTTTTTTTATTACCATACAATCTGAAATTCCGGTCGCATTGACAATATGAATGACCTCTTACGGGAAATAGGTGGTGAATTTGAAGCTGCAATTTTACAGATAAATAAGAAAAAAATTGTAAAGTTACGTAATTGCAATTTTGTCCCCCTGCAGCATCAGAATACAAAAAATTTTTTCGTAACAATCAATTTTTAACTCTTCATTTATAGTATAATTTATTAAATTACAAACAGTATTTGCCCCTTTTTTTAACTGACCTTCCATGAAATAAAATATATAGCTTCTATTAGTATGATAAACATGCACATTAAATATATACAGGGTGTTCGAAATGTTCCGGACCCCCCACTTATAACATAAAGTAAGCATTTTGGAAAAAAATGTTAAATACAAAAGTTGTTAAGTTTTGAAGGTTGAACTAAATGATGACCTTGGATTTGTTATTGGTTATCATTTTCAAGGTCATTTAAAGGTCATCTTCAGTTTTTTAAATCGGGAACCCTATTTTTTATTTCAGATTCTGAAAGAGCACAAAATTTTACATCTGGATATGTACCCACGTTATGGCTCAAAATGACCTACAGAGGTCATTTAGTGGTTAAATGATTATTTAGTAGCAGAAAGCCAAGAAATCCCGATTATTAAGAACTTTGAGCGTATCTGACCAATACTAAAGTAATTTTATTTCCAAGACAAACTTTATGGTGGCGTTAAATTGACATTGCCCTTGATTTTCAAGGTCATTTGAAGGTTAACTTTAGTTTTCCAAATTAAGCCTCCTAGTTGTAATTCTCCATTTTGCACCAGCGCTAAATTCTGCATTAGGATTGTAGAAGGTGTAATTGACACTGGCGTAAAATAAGCCTTAGGCCAGACAACCACATAACTCGAGCGAGAAAATGATAAATAAAAAAATGTCTAATCAAAATAAGCCTTAGGCCCAACAACTACATAACTCGAGCGAGAAAATGATAAATAAAAAAATGTCTAATCAAAATAAGCCTTAGGCCCAACAACTACATACCTCGGGGGAGAAAATGATAAATAAAAAAATGTCTAATCAAAATAAGCCTTAGGCCCAACAACTACATACCTCGGGGGGGGGGGGGGGGGAATGATAAATAAAAAAATGTCTACTCAAATAAGCCTTAGGCCCAACAACTACATACCTCGGGGGAGAAAATGATAAATAAAAAAATGTCTAATCAAAATGAGCCTTATTGCTCAGGCACGGGAGGTACAACTAATTAAGGTAACATCATGGGTGATCCAGCCAACTAAGGCAAGACCATCGGCGGCCCAGCCTACTAAGACAAGAACACTAGCGGCCCAGTCAGCTAAGGCAGGACTATCGGCGGCCCAGCTAACTAAATCAAGACAGTGGACTATTCACCCAAACTGAATTTTTTTAAAATGTCGTTGACAGGAACTTTTTACAACAACTGTTCAAATTGTTGCCCATTAACAGTTTGGCAATGTGCTAACCGATTGTAAAAGGCTGCAACAACATTTCGCAAGATTTGCTGAGGTATCAAGTCTAATTTCATCAGTGATTCTTTGGCGTAATTCATCCAAGTCACGTGGTTTTATAACATAAACTTTATCCTTCAAGTATCCCCAAAGAAAGTAATCAAGAGGCGTTAGGTCTGGGGACCGAGGTGGCCATTCAATTGTACCTCTCCGCCCAATCCATCTATCATGAAATGTTGCATCTAAATATCGGCGAACATGAATACCGTAGTGTGCAGGAGCACCATTCTGTTGGAAGTAAATTTCGTCCAGATTTCCACCCGTTAAATTCCGTATAGCAGGTATAATTTGGTCTCGAAGCATGTTTCATACATTGCAGCATTTAAATTACCTTCAATAAAGAAAGGGCCAAGTACTCTTCCATTAAATATGCCAGCCCAAACATTTACCTTTATCTTTACAATTATCTGAATTTCGAAGTAAGAGAACTTCACTTAACTCTTGAAAACAGAAAAGTAAATAGGAGTAAACAATTGTTAATTAACAATTATAAATGAACTGATTCCTAAAAAGAATAGTGAGCAAAATCTTCTAAGGTACAAGTAACGATCCTGAAAATGCTATGAATCATGCGTAGAAACTCGTAACCCTTGCAAAAAATTATTGCAATAAAAACTGTTCATGTAAAACGGTTAGATTATTTTGCATTTGAAATTAATAACCCCCAAGTGTCCTATGTAGATCATTTCGAGCCATGACATGGATATTGTACATATCTCCAGACCTAAAATTTAATGCTCCTCCAGAATCCGGAATACAAAATGAGTCCCTTTTTAATAAGCTGAAGATAACTTTCAAATGACCTTAAAAATGAAGCCCAATTTTAAAGTGACCATAAAGTTCGTCCTAGAAAATCAAATTATGTACTTTAGTATTAAAGTACGAAATTTTTTTTTTCTTTTCGTCAAATACACCCAAAGTTCTTAATAATCGAGATTTCTTGGCTTTCTGCTACTAAATAATCATTTAACCACTAAATGACCACTGTAGGTCATTTTGAGCCATAACGTGGATACATATCCAGATGTAAAATGTTGTGCTCTTTCAGAATCTGAAATAAAAAATAGGGGTCCCTATTTAAAAAACTGAAGATGACCTTTAAATGACCTTGAAAATGATAACCAATAACAAATCCAAGGTCATCATTTAGTTCAACCTTCAAAACTTAACAATTTTGTATTTAACATTTTTTTCCAAAATGCTTACTTTATGTTATAAGTGGGGGTCCGGAACATTTCGAACACCCTGTATATCCAAAGCAAACGGCGGAAAAATTGGGCATTTACAGGTAGTTTAGGAAGCGGCAAATTTTGTCCGAAATCAAATTCACAATGAGGTATGTTGCTAGTTGTCAACATCAAGTTTTTTAATTTTTTATATTTTTCTACTTCCAGCTTATGTTTATCATACAAATCTTTTGCAGTCTTATTTGATTCATATGAATAGCACAAATCGCACACGTCAGTTTGCGGTAAACCAAAAGAAAAATTTATGTGATGATTGAAATATTTACTGTATGTAGACTCATCAATCGGAATATAATTAATACCTGTCTCAGATGCGTAATAATCTAAAAATAGTTCATACAGTTTATGTAAAGTCATAGAACTGTCATTAAAATAATTCAATTTGGAGTATTCTCGGGAATAATGTGATTCCGAATGAGGTAAACTGTTGCAGTGCGCACTTATTAAAATTTTAATTTCCTCTGTTAATTTTATTATTTGATTGCCATGCTTTCCTCGTTTATCATCTAATTTTTCTTTATTTTTTATTTTTCTTTGCACAGTTAGTATTCTATCTTTTCCTACGTTTAAAATGTTGCAAAGAAATTTCTTACAAATACTAATATTTGATCCATTATATTGGTAAATATAATCCCATTGAACTAAATGGCAGTCTGATGTAGTTTTTTTCATTGACACATGATTACTTATCAAAATATTTTGAGCTTCATAATTACCACAGGTCCAAAATGTATTAAATATTTTCTCTTGAGAGTTTATATGTATTTTCGAGAAACATTTTTTCTTACAACAAGACTGTATTTCAGTAAAAGTTTTCTTAGGAACAATTTTTCCAACTGATGATTTATACTCTAATCCCTATAAAATATATGTATAAGTACTAATAACTAATTATTTAAAAAATGATTATTAAAACGACACTATTTAATTTTTTTTTCAAAGAATGAATAGATATTAAGAACAAGAAATGAAATTGCTATACATAACAATTGACAGTATTGTTTTGTTTAGCCACCTCACGTACAACTTTAAGCGCTGCATGAACGCTGCTTAACTAAAAACGCTTTATCTCAGCCATTTTTAAACAAATCAACGTCAAACTTTCTAAAAAACTTCTTTGAATATGAAGGAACAAATCTCGCGCTGGAAGTTTTTCAAGACTTCAACTTCCCTCGATACTTTTCCACTCTCAAGTTTATTAGATTAATAAGTGGCCATTTCTACTTTAAAATTAAATAATTATAAAAGTTATTAACTTTTGACGTTTTTCGTCAGTTTATCATTTGCGCATAAGTATTTCACGTAAACCCACAAAATTTCAAAAAATTTAAATAATATTTATGTGAAATACAGCGATTTATATTTGAAAAAATTATAAAATATCCATTGGAAAAAAAAATCCGTTTTCAAATTTTATTTAATAAACTAATGATCCAATCGAAAAACTTTAAATACAAAAAAATGTATTTTTATATTCTCTATATGCCAGAATTTTTTTAAAAATCGATTTTTTAAGCTTTAATAATCAGCCCCTTAGATTGAGCGTGGACAATACTTTTCCACGTTTTCGAGTGCAGAGCGAGTTCTTGCATCCGGCCCTTCAGTTAACTGAATAGACTAAAACGTTGTTGAAACAACAGAAATACGATGTTAATTTAATGACCTAGAGGCTATTGATGATAATAAATAAAAAAAGAATCTCGATTTCATATTTTTGGTTATTTGTAATATCGCTTATCGCAGAATGGCCTGGAAACTTTCGAAGAATCTGAAATACACTGAACTTTTGTGGAAGTAGAGGATTACATTTTTATTTTATCAGATACCTTATAATTAAATCTTTCGTAAGCCATACACCTAAAGCTAATAGCGCACGCCATTTTTATTAAATAATACCTATCATTAAATGCATCGCTCGCACACAATGTTAGAACCCTTACGAATTGTCCTAATATACTAACCGGGACGTTTCTCAGCCGCTTACGAGAAAAGCCGAACTCTAGTGGTCAATTTTAAAACGATATTTAAAAATGAAATATAAGTTTAATATTTATCGGTAACACGGAAATCGAGAACGTTCGGAATGTAAACAAAAGTCGTGCGCCAGTCACCAACGTCGTCGGCTCTTTCACCAACCGTTTGTCAAATAGTATTTATTTAATAAATAAACACACTACAAATTAAACAAGTAAAAATCTGAAATTACTATTTTTTCTTTAAATACAAAAGGAACAAAAACTAATTTTTGGTTAGCTTATTTTTTCTTCTTTGATCCTTCGTCAAGCGTCCTAAACGGAATGAATAATTAGGAGGGGAGAACGCATGCTCGTCCTCTCAAGCATGAACTAAGAAGGGGACAAGAGCGCCACTAAGTGGTGGTGGTGTCGACAACGCACACCTATATCTCACACTCCCTTTCACTGACGCTCGCCATCCTCGCAACTCTCTAGTTATTTCCTGTAACAATCCAAATAAACAAATCAAATGCATATATTCAAAATTATGTCAGTCCGTCTCTTATGCAATTCAAACGACCGATTTTGACACCTTCAATTGCAGCATTGTTGTCACAGTACAATTGAACTGGAAATATGGTTTTAGTTAATATTAATATCTCATCAAACTGGCTAGTGAAACTAATTTCTGGCAAGCTTCGCTCATCGAAAGATATTCTGCTTGGCATGTGGACAACGCAACAAATCTCTACCGATGAGTCCTCCAAGATACAGCATTTCCATATAGTCTTGTAATGGAATCGCTGGTCGGCAGTGCAGCTGTAGCGTCAATAAAGCTTGTATCAGCATAACTTTTTATTTCATCCTGTTTTCCATTGAATTTAAGGCTGATTTTCTTAGTGTATTGAAGATATCCACAGAGTCGTTTTACCATATTCCATTTGTGAGTGGTAGGCATAATTTGATGCCTGCTAAGGATGTTTACGGCATACACTATGTCTGGTCTAACTACGTTCACTAAGTATAACAGTGCTCTGTAAGGATAATTTTCTGAAGTTACGTAATTCTTCTCGTCTACATTATTTTTTCTCTCTCGTCTCTCTCGATTCGACACTTGACTTATTACCATGGATGTTCTTTTCGGGTTGAGATCTGTAAAACCAAGATTATTTAAAATATTGTTAATAATCTAGTATACCGACTTATTTTTCAAATGGAATTGAAATCAGCCAAAAAAAAGTCCACGCACATTCTACGAATTATAAATAATGCTGTTATGTAATCAGAAATGCCAGAAAATAACTTCAAAATTAGTTGAAAAATCAAATTTGCATTACATGCTAGCAGAGAATATAGAGAATTGTCGGTATAGTAGAGCACGGAAATTAAAATAGACAAATTTCTTGATCGTTTGCTAATGAACTTGTTGATGGCATATTTTCTTAATATAAATTTTTCGTCCTCGAAGAACTACAATGTTATCCATCAAGATATAAAACACGATCTATGCATGCTTCCTCAGCGCCTTTTGCGTAATGTTAACGACGTGATTGGTAAAAATTGCCAAATATTTGATAAAACTTAATTCTTGTAACCAAAATTATCATATTCATATTTCTATTTATTTTTATTCATTAAAAAGTAATCATATTCATATTTCTATTCATTTTTATTCATTAAAAAGTAATAATATTCATATTTCTATTCATTTTTTTTATATACAGGGTGTCCCATTTTAACTTAGACAGCTGAATAACATAAAAAATAGCAATGTAATCAAAAAATGTTTCAGACAAAAGTTGTTGGACATTTAGGGGCTGACCCTTCTATGACCTTGAACATATCCTTGAACTTTATTTTCAAGGTCATTTGAAGGTCAACTTTTATTTTTTAAATAGGAAACCCTATTTCTGATACCGGATTTTGAAAGAATATAAAATTTAGAGTCAAAAGTGTTTTTAGCATTTTTTTAATTAAAAATTGATTAATGTTTGAAATTTTTCAACTACATAAATTTTTTCCTCAAAAAGGAAATCCCCTGTCCGCGATGCTTACACGCGCATATTTTCATGAATCTTGTAAGCACCCCCGGAACCGACGACGAGGACGTAGGGGGTCTTCCGTTTCCATTTTTTTGGCCCTGAAAAGGGCCAATTTATGGTTGTGTTGCTCAACAAAGGGGAACCCAATTAAGTTCATGTAGTAACCCATCCAATGAAGGCAAGATCATGGACATATTGATCCAGCCAATGAAGGAAAGATCGTGTGGAGACCCACCCATTATAGATAAGATTGTGTAGTGATCCAGCCACTTAAAGCAATATCCCATTGTTATCAGCTCTCTCCGCATCGAGTAGATGCTCAAAGTATGCACTCTTATTTTCGAAACACAACAGCAATCGACGGCGAAAATTATGTTGTACATTTCTAATCATTTGGAGAGCTATCGCTTTACAAGCTCTTCTTAATCTATCCATCATATTTAATCTTCTCATTGGAGCTTCACTATACACAACGTCTTTAACGTATCCCCATAAAAAAAAATCTATTGGATTTAGATCCGGTGATCTAGAGAGCGACCAAACTGGTCCACCTCGCCCTATCCATCGATTTGAGAATTGTTGACCCTTACGAAAAAAATCTGCATAAATTATGCATAAAGTATGCATAAATTATGTATAAATTATGCAGAACTTATGCATAGATTTCCACAAATTCTGCAGAAAATATGCATAAAACTTTTTCCCTTAAAATTTCTGCATAATTTTTGCAGAGAAAAATCTGCACAAATCCTACAGAAAAATTGTATGCAAATTTTCTGCAGAATTTGTGGAAATCTATGCATAAGTTGTGCGTACGAGCATAATGAGCGGGAGCACCATCTTGTTGATACCATAAATTTAGTCTTACTACAAGAGGAATATTCTCTAGGTATCCTAGCAAAACGTTTTCCAAAAATTCCAAATACATTCGATCATTAATGGTACGTTCAAAAAAATGTGGTCCAATCACTTGGCCATTGCAAATACCGATCCATATATGCAAACTCCAACGATGTTGATTAAGCACCTCACGATACCAATGTGGATTTTCTGGTGACCAATAATGGCAATTATACCTACTAAGACTACTATTGCTTATGAATGTCGCTCTATCCTAATTTAAAAATAAGTCGGTATTTTCAACAATAGGAATTGAAATCAGGCAAATAAGAAGTCTACGCACAATTTACGAATTATAAATAATGTTGTTATGTAACCAGAAATGCCATTAAAAAAATAACTTCAAAATTATTTGAAAAATCAAATTTGCATTAAATGCTAGCAGAGAATATAGTGAATTGTCGGTATAGTAGAGCACAAAAATTAAGATAGGCATTCCAATAGTTGGATAGATTTAGATATAACAATACTTACGCTACTTAATGAAACATTCTTATTAATTTAAATCTTCGTTTTAGTATTCGACAACCCAGTTTGAATGTTCTTGCTCATCAAATTGTAAAGTTATTTTTAGGAGAATATAGTCTATTTTATTTGTGAGACATAGATGGGTGCCGTCGTCGCCACCACTACCACATTATTCATTTCGTACAGGACGCTTGACCAAAGCTCCACGTTTTTCTAAGCTAACCAAAAATTAGTTTTTGTTCCTTTTGTATTTAAAGATAAAGTAAAAATGTTTGATTTTGACTTGTTTATTTTGTAGTGTGTTTATTTATTAAGTAAATATTCTGATGATCTATGCAAAATACACGTCTCTGTGAGAGAGAGCCCCGGCCGCTTGCGGTCCCTTCTTATCGGGGCTTCTGGGAACTTTGGCACTCTGACGCCCTCGCCGACCTTGCGACAGACACGCCTGGCCGTGGAATCGCGCGGACGTTTAAATCGTCCCTCGGACGAGGACGTTACAACGCTTAGTTATAACCTTATTCGCTAGCTTTCAGACCTGTTAAGAGAACGCAACTGGTGGCTATTCCAACAAATCCTATGAGTCCAAACCAAGAAGGTGGCCTAATACCTCCTTATTGTCTGATATCCACTTCTCCGAGAATTTTCTAATCTAATGCACTTGCCATAGCCCCTTGTGGAGACAGTCTGACAATGAACCAAAGCCTATTGGCCCTTTGCGTTTAGACTCCTTATCATTCATCCCGGTTATGTGCCGGAGTGTCTTATCCAGGTTCCTACATGAAGATCCCTGTTCGTCTTTCTAGGATTTCTCACAACTGAACGACACTCTTCCTTGTTTATCTCTCACAGCTCAAAGCAGATCTGCTCACGGTCAGACATGGAGACTTCTCCCGATATTCTCCATCTCCAAACCGTTGAGTAAATGCCTCTTGAGGTCAGATTGCTATCGATAACCTTCTACCTCATGGCATTTTTAAACGTAGGAAACATGCCTCTCATGTAGTCACGTAATGAATTACGTAATTAATTAAAACATTTTATTACGTAATTCAGTAACGTATTTCAACTACGTAATACGATTACGAAATACCTATACAATTAAGAAAAATCAATCCGTATTCATAGATAAGGTACATTTTATGTACTATCATGCAGATGATAAGTCTCAAACTGGGAGATTGAGTTAAAACATTGTTATTTTGAAGATTTTGAATCTTCTAACTAACGGCGTTTAAGTAATAATTTTTTAACACAATCCCCCCGTTTGAGTGTTATTATCCGTATGGTAGTACATAAAATGTACCGTATCTATGAATACAAATTCATTTTTCTTAAATTTATACGTATTACGTAATCGAATTACGTAGTCGAATTACGTAATAAAATGTTCGAATGCATTATGTAATAAAATGTTCGAATTCATTGCGTAATAAAATGTTCTAATTCATTATATAATGAATTACGTAATTCAATCACGTAATTTAATTACGTTGTTATTTTCAATAGGGCAGATAAGATGATGATCCTATAGTGACCTTCCTGCCACTAGTGCAACACAGTCATCAAATCGAGAATAATCTCTTCCATGGCTCCTCCCTCAGCCCTTTTCCTTACTGTCATTGTAGTAAGATCCTTGTGGCAGTGTAGGGACTAGATCTCCCCTTGAACGCTTTCTAAAAGAACGCTGGTGCGAACTTGACTTCCCCTGCCGCCCGAAAGAGCCGACTACTTCCCTCCTTCTTCCCTAAACTTGCCACTGTGCCACTTGCATTAATTTAACAACCTTGGATAAAATCTCTGCGATGCCTTTAGTCAGCACAGCTGAAGCACCTTTACAGAGACGCAAATTAATTGGAATAAAAGGAATATTCGCCGGCACTATTAGACCAAAGGGGATTTTCGCCAGGCGATGGGGCAGCTGGTCCAGTCGGCTACACCGTAACCTGGGCCACAGTCCTTTCGGCCAGCCTAGCCTTGTCAAACCCAATTTATTCCCTGTACCTTCAACACTGCGCCAAGGTGTCTCCCCCTCCAGATCGGCGGCGGTTTGGCTGCGCGCAGCAGACTTCAGTGCAAGTAAGTGTTAAGTATATTGAGGACCCCCACCCGACCACTACAAAAGTTGTTTCTTGGTCTCCTCATTAGCCTCGATCACATGACCCTCTGCCTCAGGCAGGATTGACTATAATCAACTGATCTCCCTTCTTTCCAGGTTGATCCAAATGGCCTGGCAAAACTCAAGCCCTTCCACCTTCCACAAAAAAAGGTTAAAAATTAAAAATCACTTTTCAAAGTCCAATTTTCTGTAAAAATGTCTATAAATAATTATGGCTACTTATTACAACAAGTTACAATTGTACGATTTGTTCAAATTTTTACATTGCGCATTGTTCGAAAAAAAATTAGTGCAACTATCTCCAAATAAAAATTTGTCAGTTTTGACTCACTACCCGGCAAAACCATTTCAGAGACATGAAAATAGCTGCTCTGCTTTTATCTATAGGTTCTATCGGTGTATGGAATTTGATGAGTCTGAGCTTCAATCGTTAGCAATTATTACATAATTGAAAGGGTTCAAAGGCTAAATAAATTTACAGAAATGAAGAGTTTTAAGTAGCTTTCGAACTTTTTCAAATATATAATAAAATAATTCCATATTTTAAAACTCCTTAGATTATTTAAGGGGTAACATCACTGTAATCGCCTTAAATAAGTGTTTTTTGGTTTGAATAATTTTTATCTTATCTAAACCTTTCTTCATAAAAAGATGCTTTTCAATTTTAGGAAAATTTGAAAAAAGAACGGTGTAAAAATATTAGTTTGGGAAAAGTATCATAAAAGTCTGACGCGATAAGTCTGAATAGGGCCACTATCGCAAAATTTTTCCTGGATTTCCCTAATAATAAGAATTGCCTTAAAAACTTCACAAATTATTTATAAAAATCATTTGTAAATCCAAATTAAAGTGAAAAAAAGAATCTGAACCTCGAGACTTTATGCCCACTCTTTACTGTTGAGCTATTTTTTTATTTGTTATACCGACAGGCCGGATCTACTGCTGTACCAATTAAATAACAAAATAGCGGTAATTAAGAGTTGACCTAAGAGTTGAAGACTCCGAGTTCAGGATTTTTTTCATTTGCTACAATTTTGAATCATGATTGGTTTTTCTTTAACTAATTTACGAGGTTGCAGCAGACTTACTCCATACTTACAAGGAGAGACCAGACCGAGTGACCAATCTTGCTGAAAATTTTTGTGGTAGGTTCTTTTAACATATAATTAAGAATCCTAGAATATCCCTTGTGAATAGGCTTATTTACTCAAATTAAAAATCGCAAAAGTTTTCATAATTATCTATAAATTACCGATATTCAGTAATTATTATATAGCTCCTTCGAATCGAACTCAATCTTGCTCAAAATTTGTTTGGTGGCTTCAGCCAATAGAAAACTCATGTTACTATGTATTTACACAATCTTGAACCTTACTGATCAAGTTACACTTTTACTTTTTTTTTTTTTTTTATTTGAGAATCTTGTACAGCCTCCTGGGCCTAGTACTACCTGCCGACTCTTTTTCTTATTGCCTACTACCGAGCGGGGGGAGGACACTGCACTGACCCCCCCCCCCCCCCCCCGCTTAGGTGTGATGGGAGGATACGGCTCTACCCACCCACCCTGTAGCCCAGCGTTTTTTCCCTCGACCTTCTCTACCGGTAGATCTCTCCTTCCGCCCTACGTGCTCGCGATGACGGCGATGCCAGCATGTCGCTCTCATTGAGCTTCGCTGCTCGTCCATTGTCCTCAAAGGTTTTAAGAAAAGACTCCACGTCTTTCCTTTGTTTGACCGTGAACCTGACATTCCACCGGCCGATCATGTGGCTGGGATACTCGTGATCCCTGCCTGCGCGATTCATATTGCAGTTGGAAGGACCAATATAATCTCTTGTGGTCCTCCCATTGGTGAAATCCGCCCACGTCCTTATTTCACGTAGCGGATCTCTTCTTTGAGGGTCTCGGACGGCGGGCGTGCTGTTCAAATTGCGGCCGAATGTGGGATACTTTCTCGTAAACGTATCCTGGAATATCGCTATCCATCCACATGATCCTATACACCCGATCTCGAAACCGAGTACCCCTGTAACCGCTTACTTCCTTTTTCCTACAAGCTGGATCTGATCCTTTTTATTAAGCCAATAAGGCCCGATAAGCTGAAATTCCCAACATCTCCGAGCTCTAACATGAAGTCCCCACAGACCCTTCGCCTAATACCCATAAACCTAGGGCAGCACACAAGAGAAGCATGGGCGTTTGGTTTACTTCACCGCAGGACCTATAGAGTTTCCTAAAAGTTTTTCTTGTCTCATATCTGTGGTAAGATAAATCACAGTGAACTGTGAATCAGGTCACTAACAGCCTGATCTCTCTTCTTTCAAGGTTGATCAGCTCATACGTACTCCTGGCTGTTACTCCATCTTTTGTGATGTTTCTGTTCCACCCAGGTCTGAATTTTTTCTCCAGATGACAAAGCGGTGTGGTGACCGGGGTAGCCGTCGCCCTAATTCCCGCCGCTCCTCTTTTCACGAATCTATCTGCCATTTCATTGCCTAGAACACCCGAATGTCCCGTAATCCACCTTATCTAAGAAATTGCAGCATCTCTCAACCTCTAGTGAGGTTATCTCTACTTTACAAACACTCAGAAGTGTTGCCTTGTTCTAGCATAAGCTCTGCACAATTCCTGATAGCTTTTACTTCCGCCTAAAAAACCGTTATGTGGTCTTCCAGGGAGAGTACCAGTTCTGCGCTAATTCCCTACGCCACGCTGGGGACCCATCTCCTTTCTCTTTTTTAGACCCGTCAGTAAACCAGAGACTATCTCCTGTTCCTGACGAGCTGGTCTCTTGCCTGGGCTGAATCCCAGGCTTGAACTTTCTTCCAAAGAATTTCCTGGGAGTTCTATCGCGTTCTTTGTTGTTACCTATGTCAACTAACTGGACCAACACAGTATCGTCGTATTCAGCTAAAGCCCTCGTTGACCTAGTCTTGGCCTTAAAGTCAGCCGCTGTTAACATCAGCTATAGCCGGAGGATATCTAACACTATTTCAAGAACTTTTAATGGTGTCCTCATAACCTCCTTGATGCCTTTCATGATCAGTGCTTGTATCCTGCCTATGGTTGTTGCTCTTGTTTTGAATCTGCATTTAGGCCACCAGGCCGCTGCTCCGTGTAGTAGCCTGGGTCTCAAAACTGCCGTATAAAGCCATTTCAGCATTTTATGCTTGAGACCACAGGTTGTTCCAAAAGTTCTTCTGCGGGTTCAGAAGCTTGCTATGAAATTATCCTTCCTTGCCTGCAGATGCCTCCCGAGAAGTTTCTTACGTTGTCCGAGGTGTTGGCTGTAGGCCTGGCAAAGACACGATTTAGCCTTGCCACCTTAGGTACACCCTTCAGTTTTTGACAGTAGCGAATCCTGTTAAAACTATAACAAAATAAACAAAATCTGTACTTCGTTGTTGTAAACTGCAATATTTACTGTACGGCGCCATAGCCACCAAGAATATACTAAGAATTAATAAAAGTATTGTTATTACTTTCTTACGAAAATATAGCTGAAGGCAAGTCTCAGCTTTCGAACGACGAGCCCTCGAAACACACCGCGTGCCTCTATATAAGTTGATTTTTATAAAATCCGTGAAAGTATTGAAAACAATCAATAATATAGAGTCAAGTCAAATGTCTGTCAAGCTCTCATTATTAAACCTATAAACACTAAAATTGGAAGCTTACTTTCATTGAAAATTAAAAAACGACAGCCTTCGTTCACTTAATATTATATCAAAAAACATAATAACCCAGTGACACGTGGGGTTTCGTAAAAAGTTCATCAATCAAATTGTCATTAATTTTAGAATCATTTTTCAGCCTAGCGAGACAAAACCATAACCTTACTTATCGAAGCCCAATCAAATGGAAAATTAAAAAAAAATCCTCGGATCGTAAGTTCGTAAATCATCCTCGCCTTTCACTAGGGTTCTAATTTATATGCGATTCGGGTCCTTACTTTTTTACTCCCCTTGTTTGAGAATTTTAAAGCGTTGTGGAGATTATGGTACTTACAGGGGGCGGAGAATAATCAAAAGAGTTGAATTTGAGCACTGAGTGTTTATTAAAAAGTGCCCTCGTGCTTACAAGCATACCTTAACTTTAAGAGCAAGTGTATGATTTTTGCAGCTTGTAGCAGAGTTGAGCTGGTGATATAGCTGAGCGTGGTGAAGAGCCATGGTTGAGCAGGTCGAAAAATGTAAGAGCTTCTTGGTGAGCTGAGAAAATGATCGTCCACACTATCCAAGTAGCAAGCCAGAAAGAGCCATAGCCTAGGCCGAGACGCTACCTTAGACGCGTCAAGTCGCCTGAGCACGCGCGAGCATAACTGCAGCGCCAGTCGGCGCGGCAGAGCGGCGACGTGCGCATGAGCTCGGCTGATAACCGCAGGGGCGCGCGCAATTTAAAAATTAAATTGCAAACCCTTATTACGTAATATTTTATTTTTACACACAACGCGTATAGTTCGTAATGTACGCCCTTTGGGCGGAAAACCGGATATGCAATATACGACCCTAGTGTAAAAAATTGTAGATGCACCAAGTGTGTAAATAAAGAAAATCTTACATCGTATATTTGTTTCTTTAATTTACAGGGACCCCTTTGTTTAAAATAGAATATATATGACGTATTGGAATTAAAAGGACAGCTTAATGATCAATTAGGAAATGTGTTTATTATCAAACATGAAAAAACGCAATATCCGAGATTAATAATTCAATTATGACAAATGATAATAGAAACATAACAATAACTTTGGTATATAGAAGTCATGACATTAATAAATTGGACTTTGTAAATACGGTAAATAACTATATTAAAAATTATAAACAAAGTCATTGGAGTCATTGAAACTAATCATCTGATCATTGGAGATTTTAATATAGACATAAAAAATGATGATATCGATTCTAACACATTTTTGTGTGATTTCTTGGAATCAGAGTTTATACCGTTATTTTCAGGCACTACAAGGCCTAGCAATAATAATCTAACACAAGGTACATGTATTGTTAATATATTTTTAAAAACCAAAGGTATAAAAGCAAAAGCTTATAAGTTTATGCATAGTTTTACGGATCATTATCCACTTTGTTTAACTCTTAAGGTTGAAAAGCTACAAGCACGATGTTAACAAAACCTTTATGAACTAAAAAGCGTTAATTGCTGAATATCGAAAGGGTAACTGGAATTACTTTATTAATCTAAACAATCTAGAGGAAGCTATTGAACAACTAATCTCAACCATTCAAGATTTAATCTCACTTGCAACGAAAGTAAAAAAAAAGGAAAATACACCTAGAAACCCATGAATAATTAAGGGTATATTAAATTCTTGCTTAACTAAAGAAAATTTATATAAAATTTAAAAGAGAATCCTAGCAACAAAACATTAGAAAAAAAATTATAAAATATATTTAAATAATTTAAAAAGGTAATTATCAGAGCCAAATATGTATATGAATGCTCTTTTCGAATCCGTTCTCAGATTGACGATATTTGCAGTCATTTTTAAAAAATGACTGTTTAAATATGAAAAACAGCAATAAAATTAATATTTTTTTGCAATAATTACAAATCTGAACGTGTACCTTGACTAATTCTAAGCACTTTTTGTTCTATAAAAGTTTTCGTAAAGTTGATACTTATCGAGAGAAAGATCTATAAAGAATGTAATAACGTTTGCGATCTTTTGTCTCGATAAGTTAGCGTATAAAATCAAAGTACATAAAAATGATAACATCAAAGAACCCTGCAATAATAGTAAACTATCTTCTTAAGACCAATTAACACCGCTGAATTTGAAAAAATCATAATAATTATGGATAACAAGGCTGGTGGAGTTGATGGAATAAGTGTTAAGGTACTTAAATAAATAATTGTTCATAAGACAACTTCAAAGTACGTAAATGCATGCATAACACCTAAAGAAGAAAATTCTGATACAGAGGAGACAGTGTCTGCACTTAGTTCCTTTTCCTATGAGTATATGGACAAAGAAAATCAAAATGCTTTTGAAGTCAGTTTAAAAAACGGAGCAAGTAAAACTAAAGATATACTTCTAACAATGTGATCATCAAGCCCATCAAATCTACATGAGTGGATTCTGGATTCAGGTGCCTCAATGCACATGTATTGCAGAAGAGACAATTTATTAAATGTCAAAACACCCAAAGTTAAAGAAGTCACCACAGCCAATCAAGCCAAAGTGTCAGTGAAAGCACAAGGTGATATTAATGTTATGAACACTGGATCATTAGGACCTAAGAGGATAATCCTACAAGATGTCCTACATATACCTGATTTGACAGTGAATCTTGTCTCAGGCAGCTCTGGATTGGCAAGTTATGCAGCAACAATTGATACAAACTGAATATACAAGATCATCCACTCAAATCAGAAGCCAAGTCGAGCTCAGCATTTAAAGTAACTGTGAACCACAGCATGACTCTATGGTATCGCCAGATGGCTCACCTTAATGTTAACTATCTACATAAGCTAAAGGATGTAGCGGCAGGAGTTGCATTTAGTGACAAAAACCTTCATAAGTGTGAAATCTGTGTCGCAGGTAAACTTACCAATAAACCCTTTCACATCTCCACTAAGAGAGCACCTGGCGTTCTACATGTGGTGCACGGTGATGTGTGTCAAGTTAAAGATCTGTCGCTCAACAGAGCCAGATACTTTATAACATTCTTAGATGATTTATCTAGAAAACTATTCATTTACTATCTCCAGCATAAAGATGAAACTCTAGAAGTAATTAAGAAATTTGTTCTATTCACAGAGAACCAGACAGACAAGAAACTCAGAACCCTCAGAACCGATAATGGAAGGGAGTATATTAATGACAAGGTAAAGCCTTTCCTACAAAGCAAAGGTGTGAAGCATGAGACGTCCATGGCATACCATCCTCAGCAAAATGGTCGAGCAGAGAGAACAAACAGGACGTTGCTTGAGAAAGTAAGGTGTATGCTGATTGAATCAGCACTACCGAACCAGTTCTGGGCTTAGGCCACATCGACTGCATGTTATTTACACAATAGGAGTCCTAGAAAATATCTGAATGGGAAGACTCCGGAGGAACTGTGGACAGGTAACAGACCTGATTTATCCCTTCTAAGAGTATTCGGGTGCAAAGCAAGAGTTTTTATACCGAGAAATCAGAGGAAGACGATAGAGCTAACGTCTAAAACAGCCATCATGCTAGGTTTCTGTGAGGATCAAAGAGGATATAGGCTATGGAGCCACGAAGAGCAAAAAGTCTTCACTTCCTGTAATGTAGAATTTTTTTAAGATGAACTACCAAGAAGAAAAACTCCAGGAAACAGTCAAGCTGTCATGACACTTGCAGAAAGTCAAGCTCAACAAAAGCATAGACTTTCTGCAAGTGTTAAAGGATGGATTAAAAGAGGTGTATATAATCAAAGATCTAGGATTACTCATAAGATGTCTTGGAATAAATGTGTGTCGAGACAAGGCCAGGGGTACCATTTGTGACGTTGCAATTACTGAGATACGATTTTCTGAGTCCCCTATGCTTCGTCTACAAAGAACTTAGTACTCCGACCTGTATTTTTAAAGGGAGACGTATACATGCTCCCAGGGCGCCAGGCACTGAAGGTGCCAGCCGAAGTACACTTTGACTCACTTCGCGAACACCACGCTCGGCTAGCTGCGGTGTGTGGGTTGCACGCCCGAAAGGTGCCCGTTAGTCTAAGGGTGGTGGGGAAAACCAATCTAGCACTGGGTAAATCACACACGTACACTTACGAAAAATAAAGGCACAGTAATTAAAATAAATATGCGCTTTAATGCGGCTTCTCCAGATACAAATGTTAAGTGTTTCGCGTCCCGACGCACGCCAATGCCTATCTCTCGCGAATAAATCTATTTACGCGACACTACTTTATTCCGCGCTTCGACGACTCGATCAGTATCGGACTCGCGCTCCGACACGACAATTACGCGGCACTCCACCTCACTCCTGACCTCGATGGCGTCGCTCGTCCTTGCAGTCTCGTCCACCGATCCACTCACTGTCTGAAACAAAGCCTTCCTGCACTACGCAAAACTACGCCTCCTTAACGCTCTCGCTGACGACAAAATACTGCTACGCAACGCGACCAACAATTCCACGCTCTCGCGACTACGTTGACGACAATTTAATAAAAGGTAAATGGGGGCACGATGTTGCTTGGAGTAAATCCGGACAACGAGTTTCGCACTCAACAATGGCGACAATCGAGTCCTCCGTGGCGTTACATGCGTTCTATCTCTAGCCTACGCAATTACAATAGCCTTTCTTTGTATAGCCCTCAATTAGGCTAATAGGGCATAAGGGGTCGCGCCGGTCCTTCTTCTCCGGGAGGATCACCTAGGTTTAGCCCGATCGCGATCGCCATGTTATCGCTCCGTGCGCCCTCTCGCCGATCGCGCAGTACATGTCGAATGGCGGAGGCCGCTCACCGCGCCTGCGGTACGCGCGGAGTTAATATCCGCGAATCCTACATTAAATGCGTGGGCGGCTGGCGCGGGTTCGACGTACGTCCCTGCGCTCTCGTGTCGTCACTCGTCGCTATTCGGATCGACTCGGCTGAGTCCGCGTTCGCCTTCTTGTTCGCGTGCCGCCTCGCCTTTCTCCCGCGTGTTCGTGCGCCGCATCGTCCGTCTTTCTCCCGCGCGTGCTCGCTTTCGACCACGTGTTCGTCGTCGCGTCGCAGATGTCCACGTCGCGCCGCTCGCTAGAGGCGATCACGGCGCTTCGCATCAGTTACACGGTGTATGTGTGTGTGGGTGTGTATATTCTTCGACGTGTCGCCACCGGCGTCGTCGACAGCTGATCGGGTGTGCTCGCCGTCACCTGCTGGTCATCCACCGGTGCCCACCGGGTCATTCGTCGTCGTTTCGCCCTTTGGTGGCTCTGGGAAGTCGTCGGCGTCTCCAGCAGCTCGTCTTCGTGCCTCCTTCGTGTCGTCTCAATAAACAGCTGATTGGGCTCCGGGTCGAGTGCATGTATGTGTGAGAGTGCCTGTGAGTGCCGTTGTACCTTGGGGAAATAGTCACGCGCGTTAGGATTCGGTAATTAATTAAATAAAGCTGGCGTTGGCGTGGCGTCGTTCGGGCTGCCTCGTTGTCCGGGTTGATTAGGGGATTTAAGTTTGCACGTCACACATTGAACTAAATCAGACTGACTACATCATGACACTCCTTCGAAACTTGGGTATGGAGCAGTGCAGAAGTGTCACCACACCTCTAGATGACAAGAAAGCAGGCCAACTTAGTCTATGATTGCAGTCCACTGTCAACTCAGACTCAGTGCCATATCAGAGTGTTGTTGGATCTCTACTGTACCTAGTACAAGCAACAAGACCTGATCTTGCTCATGCAGTACGTGAGCTCAGCCATAATCTAGATTACAACGAGTCACACTGGACAATGATAAAAAAACTTCTCCGCTATCTCCAGGGATCTAAAGATTACAAATTAAGGTATGTTCGCAACCTGAATGAACCTATTGTAGGTTACTGTGATGCCAGCTGGGCCACTGATCAAAGTAATAGACGTTCAGTGACTGGATACATCTTCAAAGCTCAAGGGCCAGCAATCTCATGGAACAGCAGGAGGCAAAGCACAGTGGCTATATCTTCTACAGAAGCTGAGTATTTATCATTGTCAGCAGCAGTACAAGAAGCACTGTGGCTTGGAAGATTAGCAAATGAATTGGGAATTACTAAGCCAAGTGTGCCTATGAATGTCTTTTGCAACAATAAAGGAGCAATTGATTTAAGCAAGAATTCAAAGTTCAGTGCCAGGACCAAGCACATAGATGAGAGGCATCAATTCATCAAAGAGCACATAGATAAAAAGGAGATCAGCGTAGTTTTCGTGCCATCAACACAACAGCTAGCAGATGCTCTAACTAAACCTGTAGGACCAACTAAATTAAAAGAATTTGTGGAGGCAGCAGGTATGAAGATTCCAGAAAAATGAAAGAAGACTGAAAATAATTTAAATTAATTTAATTTGGTTTTATAATTTTTGACTCGTTTTGTTTTGTATAGAATCTATTAACTAAATGAATTGTAATTGAGGTGGCGTGATGTGTTTTTCAATTATCAATTAATTTATTATTTAGCTTAATTAAAATCAGCACCACCTGCTCTATTTAAACGCGTAGTAACTACTGGAGTCATAACACAGTATAATTTGTGCGAATTATAAGTACTCTGAACTTTGTAAATATCCTTCTTCTTGCTCCGACCTTCGAGATGTTTACCAGGATATAAATAAAAAGATAAGTTATAAGTACTTCGTTCTTTAATTTCTACTTCCACTCCCAACGATTTCATCCTACACCATCAGTTTACAATTGTACTACTCTAAACTTCAAAAACCGTTGCTGATTGGTCGCCTTAGCTCGGGTGATTCTGGAGGACCAGTGTGAAGGTGAAAACACCTCGCCTTCCGCCTCCTCATCCGTCGCCTGTCCTCCAGTAAAATAGGGAAGGTAAGTGCTGGTTCAAGTAAATATTATTCCGAGCCGCAGCGAGTTTAGCTCGCTGATGGAATTTTCTTATTGTTCGCGATTTCTCCATTTGAATTGCGCGCGCTAGAAACTCGGCAGGGCCAGATGGCGCTGAGAACTTGCGCACGCACTCAAGCGAGTCTTCGCGGCAAGATAGCGTCTCTCGACGCCATCTTAGCTCCCTCTCTACAACCAGCTCTGAAAGAACGAGGACGTGCTCTCTACTTTTAAGGCTTTTTTGACCCGCTCAACCCCGCCTTTTTTATCATCCTGCTCAACTACTGCTTTACTTCATCTGCACTGCAATTTCCAGCTCATCGCCACATAGCACCAGCTCAGCTTTCAAGATTATTCAGCTCATTTACACATCTCACACTTACACAAACACAGAGGTTAAGGTATGCTCGCCTATACTAGAGGCGCAATAAATCAAAGTGCTCATAAACGACGTGTATTTATTTAATATCCCCGCCCGCTGTAACTACCCAATCCTTTACATCAGCAATTTTCTCAAACATTTGGTCCTTCGAGCCGGATATGGGTAGTGTACAGCGAGTGCGTGTGTGTGTGCAAATAAGTGACACGTGGCTCATTTTAAGGTTAAACTGCTCAAGAGAATAAGCAGCTACAGACCGCTCACCTCTTCCGCTCATTAGCTGCTAACTCCTGCTCACTTTTGCGATGGCAGACGACAAGAAGGCAGAGGACTTCAAGCCCATCAGTCCAGCCTCCTCCGTCGGTGACATGGAAAGGCCTGGTCCATCGCAGCTTCCACCACTGCAATTGCTCGTCCCACCAGCCAACACTGAAGCTCCAATGCATAGGAGCCGCTCATCTTCTCGCTCAAGCGTTCCTGAGGAGAGTGACCAGGCACCACCCCGTGTGTCACGCTTCCAGCCTCCAAGGGGACTCCAGAGACTCTGCAATGCTCAAGACATGAGGCACTCGGTCCTGGTGGAAATTTACGAACAACTCATGGCAACCGAGTCTCCTCCTGCCAGTCTGCTCATCGAATGCAAGGCTCAAACCAACGCTCTGCTGAAAAAGTCTACTCAGGAGCAAGCAATCATCGAGACAATGTGGACGGCAGGGGCAGCGTCCATGCCGTATTTTAAACTCAATTATTTTGCTCAAATAGTCAAGCTCTCACACAGAATATTGAGAAGAATATCTTTATTCATGTCAGCTCTTCCAGGTCCGCCAGAACTCATGCCCAGCTCAGCTCAGCGACACTCAAAGCTCCCCGACATCAGCTTGCCAACATTCTCAGGAGAGTATGCGGATTGGCCCCACTTCAGAGATTTGTTTAAAAGCCTCATCATGGATAAAATCGACCTCGCTCCAGTTGAGAAGCTACACTACCTCAGCAGCTGTTTGTCGGGAGAGCCAGCTCAGGTGATCTCCGGATTTCCCATCAACGACCGCTCATTAGAACCATCTTGGGCTCAGCTGACTGAGCGCTACGAGAACAAACGGCTCGCAGTGGGGTCCCTGCTTAATCAACTGCTTGATATGAAGCCGCTCACCAATAAATCAGCTCAAGGACTACACGACCTGGAGATCACCCTTGGCCAAGTCAAGAAGGGTTTAGCAGCGCTCAACATTACCGACCAGCTGGGTGATATTCTTCTGACTCACTTGACGGTCAGAAACATGGATCGAGCAACGAAGGAGACTTGGGAGCATTCTCTCGGCTCATCTAACGAGCTTCCATCCTCCGATCAAGTGGAGAATTTCCTCAAATCTCGAGCACGAGCTCTCGAGAGGGTGGAAGAGGACACTGCTAAATCCAAGCCAGCTCAACGACGCTCATCCAACGTAGCCAACGCAGCTATGCCATCTGCTCAATCAAAGACTGTGGCTTACAGTTTAGGTCACACAGCTCACCCATGTGATCAGTGCCAGCAGCCGCATTTTATAGTCATGTGTCCGCAATTCCGGTCCATGAATGTACCAGCTCGCAAGGAGGTAATACGTAACAAGCGGCTGTGTTACAATTGCCTGGGAAGGCACAACATCAGTGCATGCAAGAGCACCACTACTTGCAAGGTGTGCAACCAAAAACATCACACCATGCTTCACGCCCCCGCTCGTACTCAACAACCATCGTCAGCTCAACAAACAGCTCCAGTGCCTCCTCAGCAGTCCAGCTCTTCACAAGCGGCTCAACCTTCAACATCAGCTCAACAACAGTGAAGTGTTGGTGCAATCGTCGGCTCACCACTCAAGAATCAAGACTGCTCATCTCAATTTATTCTGCTCAACCCACTACTCAGCTCATCGTATGTCAACGGCTCAGAAGCAACATTGTTAGGCACAGCCATCGCTCATGTAAAAACTCAACTGCTCAACCATCCTGTTCGTCTGCTCATCGATTCCGGCTCAGAATTAAAGTTTGTAACCGAACGTTTAGTTCACCAGCTCAAGCTCCCCCGTCGTGCTTCATCGCTGGCGATACACGGAATTGGAGGGGGTAAATCAACTCACACACTCGGCTCAGCTCAGCTCACTCTACAATCAAGATTCACGAGAGAGGCTGTCATCATTGAGGCTCAAATTCTGCGAGCGGTCACCTCAATGACACCATCCGCCAAGATCACCCACCATCACTGGCCGCATTTAACAAATTTAGATCTTGCAGATGAACAGTATTTCCAGCCACGACCAGTGGATATAATCATCGGAGCTGATTATTACGGAATCGTTGTCAACTCCAGCATTATCTAAGCTCACCCAGGAGCTCCAGTCGCTCAGTCATCAATATTTGGATGGCTCATTATTGGACCCTCTCAAACTCAACTTGCCAAATCTGTCTCGGCTCATCATGGCATCGTCAAATAAGATGACGATCTCCACGAACTGCTCTGCAAATTCTGGATGCAGGAAGAGCTCAGCGGTGACTCAAACCACAGCCTGAGTCGTGAAGAGGAAGAGTGTGAACAACATTTTCTCTCCACGCACTCCAGAGATGCAACTGGCAGGTACATCGTCCGAATTCCGCTCAAAGAGGATCCTGCAGCTCTTGGACACTCACGCTCAACGGCATCAAAATGCCTCGCTCGGATGTCAAGAAAACTCACTCAAGATGAAACATTGGACACGCTCTACACTGCTTTTATGGAAGAATATTTAGCTCTGGGACACATGAAGAAGGTGGACACGACGTCAACGTCGGATTTCTCACCGTTCTATCTGCCACATCATGGTGTGCTCAAACCAAACAGCGCATCCACCAAGCTTAGAGTTGTGTTCAATGGCTCATGCTCAACCTCCTCTGGAAAGTCGCTCAATGACATCATGCACACTGGTGCAAATCTGCTGCTCAACATCACTGAGGTGCTCATCTGGATCCGCCATTTTCATCATTTGTTTGCCACTGACATTGTCAAGATGTACAGACAAGTCAAAGTGCATCCAGACGACTGGGATCTTCAAAGGATCATCTGGAGAAACCATGATCGTCAAGATGTGGATTTTCAGCTCACCATGGTCACATACGGGACCAAGGCTGCTCCCTTTCTCGCTACACGAGCCTTGTTGCAGCTCGTCGACGATGAAGGCTATAACTATCCGCTCGCTGTTCCCTCGCTCAAGCAAGGAAGATATGTTGATGATATCTTTGGGGGAGCAGATAATCCAGATCAGCTCAAGGAAATCGCCCAGCAAGTAACCCAGCTCTGCAATGCGGGCGGATTTCCTTTATCAAAATGGCATGCAACTCACGAGAAACTGTTGGTTGCTTCACCAACTGATGGTTCACCACTCACTCTCGACGATTGCGAAACCTCTCTACTCGGATTGAAATGGCTTCCCAAGGAAGACACATTTACTTTCACATCAAAGTTCTCATCTCATTTTGGACGGCTCACCAAACGGCTCATCTTGTCAGAAGTTGCTCAGATTTTCGACCCATTGGGGTTTGTCTCACCAGTTATCATTAATGCAAAAATTTTTCTTCAGGAACTTTGGCTACTCAAACTTAGCTGGGATGATCCACTTCCAGCTCAAGTATGCTCAAGATGGCTCACCATTCGAGAGGATCTCATTAAGCTGGCCAGCATCTCAGTTCCACGTTGGTTTGGGACTTGGAGTTTTTCAACTATCGAACTCCACGGCTTCTCGGATGCTTCTCAGGACGCTATGGCAGCAGTAGTCTACTTAGTCGTCCACTCACCCTCCACAGGCTCAAGGACGTCACTAATTTGCTCAAAAACAAAAGTCGCGCCACTCAAGAGACTAACCATCCCTCGGTTAGAACTCACAGCTGCTCTATTGCTTGCAAGGCTCATCAAGGCTGCTCGATCGTCTCTTCAAGTGAAGATCGACGCCACTCATCTGTGGACGGACTCTCAAGTCACGCTCATGTGGATCAACTCACCAGCAAGTCGTTGGAAGGACTTTGTCAGGAACAGAGTTGCCCAAATTCAAGAATTGTGCACAACTAACACCACTTGGCGACATGTACCTGGCATAGAAAATCCAGCAGATTGCGGCTCTCGAGGCATCACCACAGCTCAACTTAGAACTCACCCACTCTGGTGGAGCGGTCCTCCATGGATCATGCTCGACTCAGCTCAATGGCCTCATCAGCCATCTTATCACTCAGACGAGGCTGCTATTGAAGCTAGACCTGGAATCACTCTTGCTGCTACAGCTCAACAACCCACATATCACTGGGACCCTCATTTTCAAGTACTCCTCATTAAACAAATTATTAATTGTAACATCACTCATTTTTAGAGCAAGAGATGCATTCCGGAGACAGATCAAAATTTTCACCGCTCTACGACGCTCAACGCATCCAACAGGCTCAGCTTTTCTGGATACGCGCAACTCAAGCAGCCTACTTCTCTCAAGAAATTAGACAGCTCGACAAGGGTGCAGTGCTCTCATCTGGTCATCCGTTTACTCGTCTGACTGCCTTCATCGATTCTGAGGGAGTGATTCGTGTTGGTGGAAGGCTAGAATTATCATCACTCAGCTTCCACGAGAAACACCCTGCAATTTTGCCTCGCCACTCACAGCTCACCACACTCCTCATAGACTCAGCTCATCGCTCAACTCTTCACGGAGGTACCCA